>WKFP01014734.1:305006-317173 GCA_011057875.1 Pterocles orientalis | reverse complement strand
AAGAAAAAAAAGAAGTACAGTATCAAAAAGGGAAGAGGAAAGTGCTGGCAATAAACAGAAAATAAGAATATTGAAACTACTGCCAAGAGCAGCACAAAATAATCATTCCCGTCTCCCTGCATTAGCATCACTTTTCAGGGAGCACACCTCGGGAATGCAAAGCACACGGGATCCTGCAACAAACCCCTCGTTCCCAGACAAGTGCAAGGTTCAGACCCCTGTGGGCCAGGGTCCCGCAGCGAAAAAACAGCCCCAGCCCCCTGACCAGAAAATACCCCAGTGTCACAAACGGAGACCTTTGTCCACTCCTGCACGCTTCACTGGATTTTCTCTGTTGAACCCAACCTGGAAGGATTGATCTGCACCGGGACCAATAGTTATCAAATATTCAGTGATTATATAAAAATAGACACTTGTAAACAACATTGTACAGAATGTATTTTGGACTCTGGTAAGTGTTGCCTTCACACTTTCTAACGATTTTACTGGGTTTTTTTGGTTTTTTGGTTTTTTCAGATGAAGCCTGACCATATGCTGCCATCTACTGGGAAGTGTAACTTCATCAAGCACAATTTAAATCTTTTTTCCCCCAAAACCTTGAGAGGGGATCAACTTTACTTGTCTGCAGTTGCTCTGCTTAACTCTGTTGCGTAACATTAAGCATATACATGAGATTAATTTAAAACAGTGAAAAATAAGCTAAAATGGTAAACAACAAAAAAACACAATTAATACACCCCAATGGTTTGTTTGCCCCGTACTAGGAGCACATCTCACTGCAGAGGCTCTTAACTGCACCCTCCACAAGTTTTCACTTGTTGCTATTGAGGACAAATAGGAAATTACATTTTTTTTCCCAGAATATCTGAGCTGTTGGTAAGTAAGGAGTTCGGTGGGATCCATGCGTCACTGTCTGGCCAGGCTCCTTCCAGCCTTTGTTTTTTTTTTTCCCCAGGTTAGACGGGGCTGTAGGTGCCAGCGCAGCAGGGTGCCGGAGGGAGCGGTGACTCAAACGATGCACAGGACACTCCTGGCTTGGATGCCATTGCCTGGTGGGGTAACTGGGGAAGAACTGGGATAACCTCTGCCAATAAACGTGGGAAGGAAACCGTAGAGGATGAGCCTCAGAGATGGAAAGGTACAAAGGGAAGTCAAAGAAGTCCTTCCCTTAAATATCCCTTAGCGAGTAACCGCAGCTAGACAATTACAGGGGTTATCCAGGGAAAAGCACCAGAAATATTTGTTCTGACAGCGCCCAGGAGCGTTAAGCAGACAGCCCCGGGTGACAGCAGAAGGGCCACCAAGAGCCCAGCCAGTGGCCCAGCAACCGCGACGTCCACCGGGAGGAACGCCGAGAGGGTCCCGGCGGCGGGTGGGCGGTGGGAGAGCTCTGAGCAGTTTCACCCAGCACACGGAGACCAGGACCAGCAGCAAGGGGATTCCAAAGCAAGCACTGAGGAACAAACCCTCTTACGCGGAAGAAAAGCAACGGGTAGAGAAAGAACATGGGCTAACAAGAGCAGGGTCCTGGCAAACATTTCTCCTAAGACTCTTACAAAGGGAATTACCTCTGCAGCCCTGGACAGCTAGAACAAACCAGGCACGACTTAGCTTTAAAGTATCGTTATCAGGTAACTCGATTTACTGAGAAAAATAAAAACAAACTGTTTGAAAAATTCAGGGGAAAATATGTCCAAGCAAACTGCCACGAGCAAGTATCTATCAACCAGCGAAGCGCAGGGGTTTATCTTCTCCAAGGATGGAGGGTTCTGCAGAGCTGCACGTTCCCGTCCCTTCGCCGGTAATGTGCGGGACAGCACAGAGCCTGCGGGGAAGGCAGCCCTGCCCCGCACCCATCGCTGGACAGCACGGCTTAGCTGCATATTTGTCTTTGTTTACATGCAGTGAGACTTTTTGTTGTTTTTTTTTTTTTAATTTATAACAGGTATTAATGTATGTTTAATTTAAACATATTGCCCCACGGGACTCATTAGCAGTTTAACAAAATGCCTGGGTAAAAAAAATCGCGGCAGATAAAAAGACAAGAATTTAAAAATATTGTATGCCTCCAGAAATAATGGAGATGAATGATGAAGGGTGTCGGAGAACTGCTCAGCCACATCAAACAATGAGAACGCTCCTGGAGACGGGCTATTTAAATATTAAATAAATATCCAGAATTTCTGTCAATGCTGAACGGGAGGTGTGATGGAACGTTATTTTGCCTAATCTGTTCACACTGTCATTATGGACTCCACACTCCAGCTAAAAAGACCATTTATCTTATGCCGAGTATTTCAATTGCTTTTTCTCCAATAAATAACAGATATTACCTTCAGCTTGTAACTAAGCACAGCAAAGAAGCTTCAGGCACAGCTGATGTACTTGTAAAATATTTAACATTTGTCTAACGCACGACTTTTATAAAATACATTATCCTGGGTTTTGTGAAAACTATTTCTAACCACATCGTGTATTGCTAAAAAATGAATTGATTCTACCCCAGGAGTGTTAAGAGACATACCTTTCATCCTCATAGATTTTTATCAGCTGCTAATATCTCTCCATTTGTTCTCTATTTTTCCCAACAGCTCTTTGCCTTTCTCCACATTTCCTCCACCGGCCAAGTCTCAACCAAGCCCGGGTCGAAGCGACACGCCAAGCGCTCCAGTCTTGCCTCAATGAACACTCAACGGGTTTTGCTTCCTCAGAGCCCAGTGTGCTTCTGGCTCACGTTTCCAGTAATCTCGATCTCTTCGTTTGGTGCTCCTGTAAAGCTCCTTCAGCTCCCACGACCTGGTCTTCACATCTTTTCTGAACTCCGCGTTGTTTCTCTTCAAGAACCTCTAGGAAACACCGGCTCCCTTCTCTGCGCCGACTTCCATCGCTGTAACCCAACTCTGCATCACTGCTTTCCCTTCTCAGGGGACCCATGAAATGCACAACACAGCGTTAAATCCAGTATTCGGAATAGGAAAATGTGCAGTTGCAGAAATTATCTTTTTTTTTTAATTAGAATTTAGTATTTGCTGACAACAGATTTGTGTAAGCCGAGTTACTGTCCGGCTGTGTCGAGTTAAATACCCCAGTCCTCAGAAATACGACTTAAACAGGTTGTCCTCCACATACCACACCAGCATCTCCCAGATCCTGCCCATTCCCACGCGCTGACGACCCCTCACCACGGCTCAGAGCAAAAATCTCGTCAGGACCCGCCCTCGGGACAGCCCAGGACAAAGACCAGCGCTGAACCAAGCCTTCCAGTGAACAATTTCCAGACCCTAAACTCTACGAACAAAGTAATTAAAAAGGAATAATTGCCTGAAAGTTCCACGACTTCCTACAACAGCTGCTTTTCTCTATGGATTTTAAAATCTTCTGACAGTGCCAAAATTCACCGCACAGAACTGTGTGTGAGTAGAAGACGATCATACAAATGACGTTTCTGCAGGTCCCTATTGAAATGCATCCCTTCCCTGCTGGTACAACAGTTCATCTGGTGTTTCCCTTCAAATTCTGCACCAGATCTACACGAAACCGTGCCCTCCATCCACTATATTCATACTTAAAACCCACTTTTCCTGTTTTCATAATCCCAATATAAACCAGACTAAGACAGTGTCTATTTTACTTCACTTAGGAGGAAAATGTTCACAGCATGACCATACAGGAGACTCTGAACCACCTTCTCAGGGGGTTTTGTCGGCAGAACAAGCGTTCTGCTTCCAGGACTGGTCCCAAGCCTTGGTTCTCCTCCTTCTGAGCTGCAACAAAAAGAGACGCAAACCCACCGCAGCGCCCCAAAAGCTGCAGCACGTCCTCCTGCTGCCTGATTTTTGTACTTTGCACTGACACTGGTGCAAAGTGATGACACCCATCACAAGTGTCAGAGAAGTGTGAAGAACTGAACACAATTAGAAAGTCATTATTTTAGCAACGGAAAGGATGGTGATTCTCATCTTCTCAACGTTTGTGTAACTGGGGCTGTGTGCTTTACAAGCATCAGCACAATTGTCATATTTGTATCCAAATCCTTCTCATCAACAGAACACAAAAGAATATCGAAACAATCAGTACAACTTGCTCCAGAACAAACCTTCCTTCTGGCCCACACGATAAACCCCCCCGAGACACAACCCGCTGCTGCGGGGACATTCCTGGGGTCACTCTCCTTGGCCGGGAGCAGACACTGGACCCGGCTGTGCCACCAGCTGCTCTTCCACATCCAAACTAAACTCCTTGAAAAGCTGTTTTGTCGATATTCATGAATCCTCCAGCCCATTGCGGCTACAGGATCTAATACAAACGAGCCCCTCGGTGCACTCGCCAGGGCCAGTTCCACCCTCTGCTCCGTCACTGCCAGGACTTTTCTCAGTGTCCTACTCAAACCCAGGACCCTCCGTAGCACATCTCCTACTAGGGGCCAAGTCGTTCCTTTCCAGAGTTCAAACCTTCAGTCACAGTTTGCGTTATTTACGGAAACTCACGACATCGATTCTAGACATGGGCCAAAACGCACCGCTGCTCTGAAGGAACAGGGACAGCTTCAAACTCAAATAATTCCCAACAGGTGGGCAGAAATTAATTAAAAAATCCAGCCTTTAAAGACTACACAAGCGGTGACTTCATCGTGTCCGTCATCGAACACACGGTTCCCAGGAGCGATGGATGAATCCACCTCTTCAGTAAAGTTTGATTTTCAGATTCAAATTATCAGCACTGTTAGCTCAAAATTAATCATTCCCGCTAGGGCAGGAACCCTCCTGATGAAAGCCACTATGAAATGGAAACCGTGGAACAGAAGCCCGTCTGAAGAGGGAACAGAGCGACGTCGTGAGTAAATCACCCACAGAAGGAGACGCGGCCAAATCCAACAATTCTACCAACCCTCTTGCTCTGAACTCCCCTTCATCCTTCTCACCTCCTTTCTCTGCCGTGTGGCCTACATGGTATAATTTTGTTATTTTTAACCTTAAAAAGAGAAAAATCCTAGTTCTGTTCTCTGGGGCGAAAATTATCATTAACTGAGAAGAGCAGGACAAAACGATCCTTCCTTGAAACTGCAAAGGGCAAAAGGGTGTTGGAAAGGCAGAAAAGCAGAAAAAGTTATATCTAAAAAGGAAGCAAACTTTTTCCTCTGCTCATAAAAGTGGGTTTTCTAATGCTCTTTATCCTTGATGCCACGGAGATAGCACAGTTCTAATTTAAGCATCCCAAAAGATGGTGCATCTAAACACGCGCCTTGCGCTCGGCAGCAGGGGTCTCGGGCAATAACGACATAGCAAAGCGCTACGGACGCGGAGGTGCGACCTAGAGGTGGCTGCAATAGATAAATACATAAAATACGTAGCACAGCCCTGCGGTTCAGGTGCAATGGGATCACGCTGCAGAAGCAGCACAACCAGAACGACCCCAAAGCTCCCCGCTGCAGACACCGCCTCCCTCCCTCCCGGCTCCCCCTGCCCCTCGTCCCCCACCCGCACTTCAGGAACCCCTGGTCCAGCACCATCACATCTAACCTAACTCGTCAGGCTTCGGATCTCACAGACAGAAACACGGATTTAAACCTCGAGATCTACATCCACCTCGCATGCGGGTCGTGTGTCCGCACAACCGTGAGAAAGTCAACGGCGTCCCCGGATGCATCAGGAGGAGCGGTGCCGGCAGCCCGAGGCAGGTGGCCCGTCCCCTCCGCTGGTGGGGACACCCCTGGGGTGCTGGGTCCAGTTCCCCAGTGCAAGGGAGACGGGGACACAGTGGGGAGAGTCCAGCGAAGGGCCACCGAGGTGCTGGGGGGACTGGAGCATCTCTGCCGTGGGACAGGCTGGGAGAGCTGGGACGGCTGGGGCAGAGCGGGATCGGGGGGTCTCGCCAGCACCCGCAGGGACGGTGCAGTGGGGACGGTGCCCAGGGACAGGGCAGAGGCCAGGGGCACACACAGACACGCAGGGGGTCCCTCTGGACATCCAGAAACACTTTTTCCCTGTGAGGGTGCCCGAGTACCCCCAGGGAGGTGGTGGAGCCTCCATCCCCGAAGGCGCTCAGGACCCAGCAGGATGCAGGGTGGCCCTGCTGGGGCAGGGGGCTGGACCAGATGATCTCCAGAAGTCTCAGCCCACCTTGACCAGCCTGTGGTTCTGTGGGCATTTCCTACGTGTAGTCTCTGGTTTTATCAGACTTTCCCAGAGTCCTCTGAACAGTTCTTTCCTCTCTTTGCAGAGTTCATTTTTCTTAGGAAAAAAAAATGTTTTTGAACAGTGCACTCACCTGTTTCCCAGACGAACGCTTTCCACCCGCGTGTTCTGTTCTGGTTTAATGATGTGATACATAAAGTTTCTCCTATCGCACACTGAAGGTGTGCTCTGACTGTTAATTCACTTGTCTTCGTCTCTGGTGCAATGTCTCCGCCGTGGAAGCTCAGGCAAAGGAATTCTGCTGTAAAAACAACCTTCGTGACTATTTCGCAGCGTATAAAGGAGTAGGCGGCGCTCAAAATTGGAATGAAGCAGAGTTAATGCTTCTGGTGCAGCTGAAATTAAGCTGACCGCCGCACTGAAATGTTTATTTAGTGTTAATGAAGCATCTAGTCGGAAATTTTACAAAAGGTGAGAAAATCCACGTTTAAACTCCTCCAAGCCTGTTTACTGTGTCTCAGCGAGGTGGATGGACACCGAAGGATCTTTTCACATACAGCACGCGGTGACACATGCAGAGCCTCTCCAACCCTGTGGCACGAAGCCTGCTTGGACATCGACACGACCAACGCCACACGTGGGAAGCACGGCTGAGCCCTCCCTCTGTCTATATACCATCAGCACTCCCATTCGGATATAGCAGGTTATTTATTTATTCTCACTTAAACCGCACTAGGCACAACCAGCCTCGCACAGACACGGCCCAAGGACCACAGCAGGGATAACGGGACCCCCACCCAGGATGTACCAGGGATGGAGCAACTTCTCCCACAGCACCGCAGCACCATCCCCAGGCGCTGAGGGGAGGCTGCCTGCTCCCTGCTGCCCAGTCGACTCCATCTCAGCATCACAAAACCCCCAAGCTCCGTTTCTGCCCCTTCGGCCCTTGCCCGGGGCAGGGGCTCTCCCGCTCCCGCAGGGGATGGACGCAGCCGCAGAGGGAACCGCGGCTCCGTGCTCTCTGCCGGCATTCAGCAGGGCAGCCCACCAGCACACCCAGCCGGGGTAACTCCGGGAACACGCTCCAAACCTCTGCGGAGGATTTATTAATCGTCTTTAACAACGATCACTTTGTGAAATGGCAAAAAGTGCATCTCTGGGACTAATGGGATAACGCAGTCTGGAGGGTCCTTACGGGAACCCAATGGAGACGAGCCCACGGACAGACAGCAGCTGGTGCAACCCCGTGTCGATAAATGCAAAGCAATGCACACGTAAAGGAATGTTCTGACAGTACTGCTAGGTTCTGACAATATGATCTGTTATTGGTAAGTTTCATCGATTTCTAAAATATCCATAAAACCGTGAAAAGAAACAGTGCACCACCAACGAAAACCATAACAACGACACGTAACAAATGAGTGCCAGAGGAACCCCACGGATGCAGTACCGCTTTCCGGGTCGATTGTATGTTCTCGCAGGAACACTGTCCCGTTCTGGTTATCCCAGCCGGAAGAGACCTGGTGGGGGAAAAGTTGACGTATGGAAAATGGAAACCATATAAGGCATAGCTACGCGTTCAAATGAAGAACACAAATATTGATAAGGAGCCAAATACATACAAATGCACACCAAAACAAGCATTCGGATAAACCCTGTAAGGACCAGAAGGAGAGTCCCACTGTATTTCCCACAGCAGACACCAAGCAAACACAACTCCACTGCAAAGTGCCAACCCCACGAGTGGTCAAAGCCAGGTGTGGAAGGGACCCACCGTTCTGGCTGGGGAAGGGCGGGATGAGCAGCGAGGGGGAGAGGAGCCCCCAGCCCAGCCTGTCCCACCCCAGCCCACCACAGGGGGTTAACACAGAAAATGTTAAACGTACATTTCCACACAGTTCAGGTCCATATATTTAACACGTGAAAATAAGTTAAATTCTAGAATTACAAGTTCCATGAATTTTCTTGCCCTCCTCACGCAGCCGGCGCTCGTCGATGAAGACACGGCACCGGATTCCTCTTTGGTTTAGTCTGAATCTGGGTTTGTCACCGAAGCAACATCAGCAATTCTAAATTAATGTTACACATGTACTCCTTGCGTAAATGTAAAAACTGATTTTAATGTACCAGAAATGAGAAAAATCGGGATTTTTTTATAAAAATATATTTGTTGTCCCAAAAGCTTTGACTCTGGTCTGCTATGAAAACAGGAGTTTAATCAAGTGAAACATCCCCTGGAAGAGAACTTCAAGCCCTCGCTAGGCACAGTTAATATCCAGTAACACAGAGAATAAGTATGTAATTTTTAGAAGGTAATGTACAGTACTTAAAAAAAAATCGTCAAAACGTTATCTGCAAAGGACTCCATATTAAGGTAATCATGAAGCAGTTTTCGAGCCATTATGGAGACAGGAGGTTTTTATGGCAGTGTGTAATGCAGCAATAAAAACCCGTAACGCGTGAGCATGAAGAACGGAAACGCTGACGCCTACGGTACGGAACACACCGAGCTCAGGGTTGTGCAGATCCAGCGTCCTGGCTCGCGGCACAGTCACCGTGGATTTTTATTTTGCGGTACAACCTCACGCTACTGCACTTTGGGGAAAGCAACAACACAGAAATCCCCGTATCTCACATCACCAGTGGATTCACGTAGCCTACAAAATGTGCTGTGGTAAGTAAAAGCATGGTCTGTTCTACGCACAGAATTTTTCATACTCTTTTTTTTTTTACTTCTGAAAGTATAATTTTTTGAATCAGTAGCATGTTACAAACTGTATAAATAATGACTGGCTGTTAACAGGCCCTTGGAAGTATTCCCATAAGTTCTGTTACATGAAAAGAGACCTGGACAATGCAGTGATCACTCACAGAAACACATTCAGAAATTTTAAAAGACAGTTTAAATGTTTTTGGCGATGTCTTTGCTATCCTTAGTCACCCAGGCAACGATCAACTTACAAACAGCCTGTGAAAAAATGCTGCCCTATGCACAGACAGGAACGTGAGAGCCCGTTTGTATTTAAGACGTGGATTTTCATGAACATTTCTCATAAAAAAAAAAAAAAACACTTTATCATGAAAGGTCTCCAGGTACCAGTTTTGATGAAAGATTTATCATATGCCCACTGGCCTAGAAAATGGAAAATATTTTACGATAACCACTAGGCTTAGGGAATGGTTAGAAGCAGGAGAAGGAGTTTTTCCCTATCTGCTCGCAGGCAAAGGACTTGGGCTCCCCAAAGACAAATGATAATGAAAACGTTTAGGAAGGACTCACACAAAGAACCAACGGGGAAGTTTTGCAAAGCCCAGTGGAAAGCCCTGAGTGCAGAGGAAAACAAACCAGTGTGATTGGCAGCAAACAAGGAACGCTTTGTTTAGCTGTAAATCCAGCCGGGGGGGAAAAGGCTGAGAAGACTTCCAGGGAAAACAGCCAAGGACACGGACAGCAGGGTGGGACAGGATGGTCCGGGGCAGAAGGAAGCCCCTGAGGGCAGGAAGACACGGGCAAACACGGGCCGTGGAGGATCAAACCATCGGATTAGCACCGGAAGATAATGAATGCACATGAGCCATTCTTCCTAATTTACAAAGACACAGTAGACTTAATTCCTTCATGCCTTCCCAAAACGCCGGACCTGGGAGATGCCGTATCTGAAATGATGATGAAAATCCATCCTCCAGAAAAATGTAATTTATTAACAGCTAAGATTATAAACCATCCTACACAGGACAGCTCTCTACTGGAATAAATAGGTTCTACGGTTCCTAGTAAAAAAAATATATATATATACTCAGTCAGAAGAGTTTCCTCCATGAAGAAAACTTTATCGTTCAAAATACCTTCTGCTCAGCAGTAGCGGCAGGTTTGCCCTCACCAAGCTCTCCTGGACCCTTCACCAAACACCGTGAACACTCCGCGTGCCGTTCCCTGGAGGGGTTCACCGGCTCTGCCACCGAGCAACGATCACCAGCAGGACTTCATGTATGGTCTGAAACTTTGGGGACAGAGCAATGCAGTACCGATGAAAACCCATTATGTCCTGGAATCAGCTGTTAAGTATTAAAACATTGCCCCTAAAAGTACAAATAGCCGTCCAACCGAAATAACGTTCAAAGGAATTATTTCCATGAATAGTTGGATTCAATAATTGTTCTAGACTTGGATTATTTTAGGGAACTGTATGCATTAGGAACTCTGACTAATAATGAAAACATCAAAACAAAAATTCTGCAGAACCGCAGCAAGATTTCATCGCAAGCACTGGGGTCCCATTCATAGCTTCAGAGGCTCACTGCAGTCAGAAATAAATGGGTCTGATTGTCAGGAAACCACCAGCTGCTTTGTATCTCCAGTAGTTTCCTAAATGCCTTGTAAATAGCAGGTAAATTTCATCGCACTGCGAAAACTGTCACTACTGAGCGAAATATACCTGAGCCATCAAAGACACCTCTCCCAAACCGCATTTATTATTGTTTACTATTTATTATTTACTATTTATTATTTACTATTTATTATTTATTATTTATTATTATTTCTTTATCTTAGTCAGGGACAGACTAAGAAGAGCACAATCAATAAGGGGAATCTACCATAACATAATAAAAAGGATTTCCCAACTTCAGCTCCTTTTTCCCGGATCAGAAAGCCAGGGATTCTCCCTTGGCAATAAATTACTGGTGAGGAAGGGGACAGAGGAACACCGGCTGTGGTGTGAGGAATCACTCATCCTCCTGCCCTGAAACAGAAAATGTCTGGGTACTGCCCAGAGCACTTTCTAACGTAATCAGGGCGATGCAGCTGTTAACTGGGTTTATGAAACACAACTGACAGGGGTCACCCCTAACGCTGCACCAAGGGAAGGAAGGGGAAAGCAGTGTTAAAAAACCTGTGACGAGCCGTGCACCTTCCGCTCCTCCAACTCAGCTCTGCATCTTCAGAGCTGGACTTGGCATCCAGGAGCTTTTTCCTGCTGAGGTCAACAGAGTTGTTGTCGACAACAAAGCCTCAGTGCAAAAAGAAAAGAGCAAAAGAGGCTTCGTGTGTTCCTGATTAGAGTAAGCGGAGAACATCAGGAGGGCTCAGACAGATCCTGGTGGTGTAGGTTACTCTAAGGCTGTCGTCACGTGCATCACCGGGAAGCCTCAGACCAATAAACCAGCAGTGAGGTATTCGTCTTTCTCTCTTTAATCTTCTCTGTCAGCAGTTTACAACCGTGAAAAACTGCGGATTTTTTGTAGCTTCCTTTTTACCTTCCTAAAATCTTCGGTAGCTCCTACAGCGCTTTGACAGACACTTTTTATTGTGGGGTCCGTGTACAATGAGACCCTACCAAGGCACACCCTCCTTCCATTTTCCTGTGTTTGGTATCTGTGGTCTCAGCAGACTGAACTCACGAAGACGGGTGAAGTGCACAGACCAAAAATCACAATCTCAGGGCAAAGGACTGCAGCGGGAAAAGCTCTCAGCTGTGTGAGTCCTGCGGTGGATCTCCGACAGCACCTGCAGTGGAAGAGCGACTGGCAAGTCCTCGTAGGACCAACCCATCGAACCCAGCCCCGCGCAGCGGCTCCGTGGCTGCGGAGTGCACGGCGCAGGGAGGGACGGACACGCCAGCGGACTAGATGTGCAATTAGGAGTCTGTTCTTAATTAATCACCAACCCAGCGACCTAACTCCTCTCCTGTGACTGCCACGGAGGTGCAACCCAGCCTCAGATGATGATCCCGTTCCCCACACACGCCGTCTGCAGGCACCAAACCGCTCCCAAACCCCAGCCTGTACGCACGAGGGGAGCTTCTACAAGCTGTGTAACTCAGAACGGGAAAGACTTTTATTTAATTGGCATTAAATAACCCAGGGCTGCGGCGGGCAGTGCAGGACACGTCCTGTGTTCAGGGCACGGCCAGGCGCAGGGCTCTGGCGGGGGCGGCCGGCGGGACTGGTGGTGTGTTCTTCCCAGGAAAAGGCCACAAAACACCTTCAGACACAAGAACTTAGTGAACGCCTACCACTAAAAAAAAAAAAAAA
>WKFP01014734.1:281332-303911 GCA_011057875.1 Pterocles orientalis | reverse complement strand
TCCCTGTCCCCCCCCGCCCGGCCTGTCCCCGTCCCCCTGACGCCCTGTCGCTGTCCCCGCAGGCAGGGCCGCCCGGCCCGGGGAGCTGTGGGACGTGGTGGCGGTGACGGCGGCGGAGGCGGAGCAGGCGCTGGGGTACCGGCAGCAGCTGGCGGAGAAGCTGCGCAGGGGGGAGCTGCCCCTGGGGCCGCGGTACCACGTCTTCGCGGATCCCCCGGGACCCAGAATCGGTGGGTGCCTGGGGCTGGCTCTCTGCCGGGGGGCTGCCGCGGTCTGAAGGGTTCATCGGTCACCGGAGCAGGTGCTGATGCCGTTAAATGGGGGGGGAGCTGGGTGGTTGGGCAGCTGCTGGTGTCCCGGCGTGGCTGCTGTTGGACTCTCTGGGTTCGTTTTGGCCATTTGCTTCCCCCCGTGATTCCTGGGGTTTGAACATCGCGTGGGCGATGCCGTGTGGCTCTTTGCAGTGAGTACAGAACACACAATATCACTGACACGTTCCTGATAAATTCCTGCTGCTTGTCTTTACCTGGTTGTTTGAATCTAGACAATCTGAATGCTTTTAGTGTTTTGCCCAATGTGCAGCAAAAACCGAGAAGAAAGCAGTCTGTCTGCAATGTCATCCGGTAATGCTTCTTCACTTTGGTGTAGAAACAACCAATCTCGGTCGTTTCTCTGCAGTGTAGAGTGACGGGCAGAGGCTGATTTCGGAGATCTGGCCGTTTTAAGTTGTAGGAGCACATAAAAGTGTCCCAAACCATTTCCTCGCATCCCATGTTGTAAATGTCAAAAGTACTTCTGAGCGCTCACTTCAGGTCATTAGTGAAGTTTTGTGAGGCTGGTTTCTGAGCTACGGGCTGTTGAGATGATGGAGCACTTCGAGCGCTGGAGCCGCTCACAGGACGCCTGGGAGGGGGAAACGTGTTGTCAGCTCGAGATGCCCCCGCTCTGAACACACGAGGCTTTCAGAGCGACTGTCCCTCATCTTCTTTGCGTGGTTTTACCAACCGCGATGCAGCAGAAAGCCTGTCCCGTCAGAGCTGCTTTGGGAGGTGTCCGAGAGGTGCCTGCGCATCCAGTGGCTCTCGGTGTGCTTACAAGATTGTCTCTGCCGTTATAAGGATGTTTTAAAAAATAAAAACTTGTTTTCCACAGCAGAAGGCAGTGTTTAAAATGTGCTTCCTGACCCCCCACCCCAGCACCGGCCCCCAGGGTGCTCCACGTGTCAGCGCGGGTGTTACTGGTGCTCTCCTCAGCAGATACTGAAATTTTTTTTTTTTCTTTAGGAAATGGTGGATCAACGCTTCACGTCCTTCAGTGCCTGGAAGATCTGTACGGTGATAAATGGACTTCCTTTACTGTGCTGCTCATTCATTCTGGTAATTTCTGGTTTCCGTTTCACACGCTGAAGTTGTGCTCCCTTTTCTTTCTAAAAATTATCTGGTGGCAGAGACGGCGTCAGCGCTCTGAAATGCAGCTCCCTTAGAAAAGTAACCCCAAAGGTGTAGATTCCTTTGTGTATATGAAAAATAATTAGCTGTGTAGGGTTAGTTTTTGCTTCCGTTGGTGCTGTATCATTAAAAATGTCTTTTTCTTCAAGGAGGCTACAGTCAGCGGTTACCCAATGCGAGTGCCCTGGGGAAGATTTTCACAGCTTTGCCTTTTGGGGATCCCATTTACCAGATGCTGGAGCTGAAGCTCGCCATGTACATCGACTTCCCCAGCCACATGGAGCCGGGAGTTCTCGTTACGTGTTCAGATGACATAGAACTTTACAGCACTGGGGTGACGGAAGCCGTCAGGTTCGATAAACCTGGATTTACTGCGTTGGCTCACCCTTCGGATGTGGCCGTTGGGACCACTCACGGAGTGTTTGTTTTAGATCCGTCCGGTTTTTCGGGGAAAGGAGAGCTTGAATACGCGTCCTGCCATCGTTTCCTGCACAAGCCTGACGTTGGGACGATGCGCCGGTGCGGCGCGGTGTGCGTCAGAGGGAGCTGTGCTCGGACAAGCTCCTCCGGAGCCCCCGATGACCCAGACCCGGGCCGGGAGTGCGTGTACACAGACAGCGTGTTTTACATGGATCACAGCACCGCGGAACAACTGCTGGCGTTTTATAAGCAGGTGGGCGCTCTTTGCTGTGAAATAGATGCGTACGGTGACTTCCTCCAGGCCCTGGGACCTGGAGCCACGCTGGATTACACCCAAAAGACGAGTAACGCCCCGAAAGAGGGGTCGCGGCTGGTGGAAGTGCGGCAGAAGCTGTTCTCCCTGCTGAACGGGACCGCGCTCCACGTGGTCGTCTTGAACAACTCCAAGTTCTACCACATTGGCACTACCCAGGAGTACTTGTTTCATTTGGCATCCGATAGCAAACTGAAATTTGAGCTGGACTTGCTGCCGGTGGCTTTTAGCGTCTTTTCTGGCGAGGCCGGGAGCTGGGATCGATCGGCCAGCGTCATGCAGAGCGTGCTGGAGCCGGGGTGCGCCGTGGGACCCGGGTCCGTCATCGAATACTCCCGAGTGGGACCCCAGGTCTCGGTGGGGAAGAACAGCATTGTCAGTGGAGCATACATCGATTTTAAAGTAGACGTACCTTCGGGCTGTTTCCTGAGTTCGTTAAGTGTAAAAACGAACGATCAAGTGCAGTATGTAAGTATGACGTTTAGTGTGGAAGACGACTTGAAGAAGAGTGTGAAATCGTTGTCAGATGTGCGTTCGCTCCGGTTTTTTGGAGTCAGCTTGCCGGAATGCTTGGACCTCTGGGGCGTGAAGGTTTCAGACCAGCTCTTCTCCAGTGAGAACACTCATTTGGGGCTGTGGACCGCCAGGATTTTCCCTCTTTGTTCTACTTTAAGTGAATCAGTTAGAATGTCACTAAAAATGTTAAATTCTGTGCAGTGCATGTCACCTCTCCAGTTGAACAGCTTTAAGCTCTTGTCTGTTGAAGAAATGCTGGCATGTAAAGATGTAGAAGACATGTTGAAGTTTAGGAGGCAAATTTATGACGAAATCCTTCTACGAAAACCCAAAGAGAAGTCTGACCTGGGGAAGGAACAGTACTTGAACAAATTTCCCGTTTCCAGTTGTGGATGATTGATTACTTCCCAGCTTGTAGAAATCACAAGAAAAAAGCACCCAGACCTTTTCTCTGATTTCACTGAAGCAGAAATAATGAAATTGCATTAACGATGTTGTTGTAGCATAGCATTAATAATGCAGCCAGTGCAGATAAACTGTTCTTTTGATGAAAGAAGTAATGAAATATTTCAGATCTCTGAAAATGCTAATTGGTGGGTTTCCTTGGGGTGCAGATTATTGTGTTTTCTAGTGTTTGTCAGTAAGAATATGATACAGAACAAATTAATGAGAAATTTGACTGAAAACTGCTTTAAAAGTTTCTCAAAGTAGAACACTAGCTCCAGCACCATGGAATGATATAGCAATAACATATTTCTCTCTTTTCATGCTGCCTTTTTACAGTAGTGTTTCAAGTAGCTAGAGATAAATTTATTAAAAGTACTTTTTTAGATCAAGACATCCTGTCTGAAACATTAATCATTAATCAGATGCTCACAGCCCTGCAGAAGGCATCGCCCTTGGGATGTGCGGTCCATCGCTCACAGCCCTGCAGAAGGCATCGCCCTTGGGATGTGCGGTCCCATCGCTGCATCCTCGCTCACAGCCACCCCGATGACACAGCTCGTGGGCGGCTGCTGCAGAGCTCGGCCGCGTCTCTCCCACCGGGACAGTGGCACTTTCACTGCTGGGTCCCACTGTCAGGGACCGGACCGAGGACAGTGTCTGTGAGGGTTTGCTGGAGGCGTTCTTTGGCCACAGCCCGGAGAGCGTGGCCGTGCTGCAGGCGGTGCGCAGGGAGCTGGGTGCGTGCACACCTCAGAACCTGGCGTTTGGTCACCGTCCTCTTCTGCTGGGCGCTTTGTGGAGCGCAGCCTGTGAAGCCGTTGCTGAAACCAGCGGTGTCAGTGCTCCAACGCCCCAAATGCGCGGTCAGACGCTGCTGCGTTTGCAGCCCCTAAGGTACGTGGCTGAGTGGAAAAGCTTGTGGCCGAACACTTCAGCCAGCAGCTAGGAATGTTTTCTTAACCTTTGGATGATGGCTTAAGGCACGGTTTTTGTCAACCTGTGAAGCGTGTAGTGTCCAGTCTCGTTGAACTCTTCTCAGCAGCGTGTCACTGAATTGCCCTGTTAGGAAATAAAACATTTAGATCTCAAGGCAAAGAACTTAGTAAAAAAAAACTCCGTTGTAATGGAATAAGCATGGATTTTATTTACTCGGTAAGAAACGTGAGACTGCTTGAAGTCCTTATGCCACTCCACGCTTCCTTTCACAATAAATATCTCTGTCTCAAATTTCAGAAACCGGATTTTAGTCGGTATTGGCCAAGGCAATGTCAGCAGGCTTAATGAACTTATTCCACAGGTATTGAAATATCTGGATTTCTAATATTTTTCATTTTTAAAGTACAGTCAAGTTTAATGTAATATTTTATGAAAAACATTTAAAATTTTATTTCATTTAATACAGAGCTCTATTAGTTATTTTCCCATGTGCTTTTATCTCATCCATGTTCATGCGTGTCCGTGGTCACACACACGTTCTGTGAATTCGTTCTTGGACTCCACACTTGGGAATGAACCCCTTTATGTAGAAACTTCCACTGATTTCCGATGAGCCCCAGGAAGCGCATGTTTGCCCATCGAATTTCTAATGCAGCCGTAATCCCCTGTGGTCTGTCAGTAACATCATCATTGTGAAAGATGAGATTAGAAGGTTCATGGAGGTGTTCAGGGACAATGGACCGTGCCATAGAGAAAGTTGTGTGTGAAGATGGATAATGGTGTTAGCGGTCCAGGCATCCGTCTGCCGGGGGCTGCTGGAGTTTAAAAATTAAAACACACATCCATTGCGCTTTGGTGAGTTTCACTGCAAGGATGCAGTAGACGTGAGGCATATTTTTCCTGCAGGCTTTTTGGAGAGTTGTAAGTGCTGAAACGTGGCTTCACCCTGCCGAGCTACAGGAAGCAGCTGGTTTTGTTATTTTCCTCTGTCAGCTTCAGAGCAAAATCTGAAAACCCCAAATCAATGCCCTGTTTGATCGAAGCCACCGGGAGTTTCGCTTCTGATTTAAGCAGGGGCCAAGATTTTGCCCCTAGCAAGTGCGTTGATGGAGCAGAGGGTCCTAGAGTCCACCAGGTATAAGAACCACTGGAGTGAGGAAGAATTGCTGCAGAGCATCCCGACAGCGCGTGTTGCAGAGCATCCCAGTGCTGCAGAGCATCCCAACTGCAAGTGCTGCAGAGCATCCCGACAGCGAGTGCTGCAGAGCATCCCGACAGCGAGTGCTGCAGAGCATCCCGACAGCGAGTGCTGCAGAGCATCCCAGTGCTGCAGAGCATCCCGACAGCGAGTGCTGCAGAGCATCCCGACAGCGAGTGCTGCAGAGCATCCCAGTGCTGCAGAGCATCCCGACAGCGCGTGCTGCAGAGCATCCCAGCACGTGCTGCAGAGCATCCCGACAGCGCGTGCTGCAGCCCTGCGCACACCCGCCAAGCCCTCGCTGTGCAGCACAGGGAGTTCTGCTGGGTGCTGGGGGAGCCGGGGATCCGCAGGCGGAGCGAGCGCTGGAGGTGCTGAGCTCAGGAGCAGCTGCGAGGAGAACAGCGAGTCTGCAGGGGATGCAATGGCGTTTGTGAGCTCACGCGGCGTTTCTGTCTAAAGGAGAGAGATGACAGATGTATTTGTGTGTACCCTTGATGACGCGTTTGAAAAATCCCATCTTCGTTCAGGCGTGAGCTCCTCTCCGGTGCAGGCATTGCAGCTCTTCATGAGCGGGCACGTTTCACCTGTGACAAATTCTGGTTGTTCTCATTTTCGTCTGGTAGTGAGATCAAACCTGGTTGAAGTCAGGAGGGCTTCAGACCGGACACTCCCTGACGACAGCGGTGCAGGTTTGGTGTACGCAGTACGTGTATGCATTCTGTTCTTACGGCATTTTACACCCTTTGGCCAATCTCCCTTTATCACAATCTGCTCTTAAGGTAGGTGATGACAATTTTTCTTACGCAGCCAGCTGGGATAAAGTCGTCCCAAGGAAACCGAGAGACCTGGGCAAGGCCACGCAGTGGAATAGAAATTATGGGGTTGCTGGTTTCTGGTGCCAGATGCTGGAAACAAGCCCACTGTGTGGCATCCTGGCCTGTGATTCTCCTCCGGTCTGAGCTATAAAGGACGCAACGCTGAAGTGACGGTTGGTCGGGATCTGCTGAGAGCAGGAGGCATCTGCTGGCTTGCGCAGTTGGGTTTTGCTCAAGGCTCGCTGAGTTTCCCAGGTGGGTGCCGGTTTTCTGCCCACCTCGAGGTCATTGCCTGGCCCCATCGGTCCTGAAGGGCCACTCAGGCTGGTGTAGCCTCCAGTAAAACCAAGATGAGTGTTTAATGATGTTATCCATGTCAGCTTTCGTTATTTAATTAGCTTTGCCGTGCAGTGATAGGGCTCATAGTGGACGTCGCTGCAATGATTTCCCTGAAAGCTTTGCAGGCGCGCTGTAACGAACGGAGATTTACCTGTTCTCCAGGTATTACCCCAGGAAATCCGAGAGAGGAGGATGATTTCAGCAGCCTTTTAGGCAGGAAATTGGAACCTGAGAAGTTGGGCAGTTGAACACAAGGGAAGGCCGCTGAAATGCAAATGAGCAGCTGAGAGGTGCCTGTGCCAGGAGGACGTGGGGAGCTGACGGAGGAAGGTGAGCTCCGGCAAACATCTGGATCAGTGTAGAGATGTTCTCGACTTGGACAGGGAGCGTGTCTGTGCTGGAGCTCGGCCGTCCCAGACTCTTCTCGTTCTGAAATCTCTGGTGCAGCAGCTTCGTTTTCCCCTCCCTGCACATGGAGGAGGTTAATCCCTGTGCAGATGCCACTGCAGGGCTGTGAGGACAAAAATAGCAGAGCTGTCCTCCTGCACGCTGCCCTCCATCCGCTGCCGCGGAGCAGCCGCTGCGAGCACCCGAGGCGCCGTAGGGCTGCAGAGCTCCTCGTGCTCCGGTTCCACAGAAGTGCGTTGTCTTTGGACAATATCGTGTTCGGGGACAGATCGGACTGGCGCCAGAATGGCATCGGAGTGTAGAGGGGCACCTTACAGCCCCCCAGAGCAAACCACAGATACGGGCGTGTTCTAATTAGGTTGAAATAAAGATTTTTTCAAAAGACCTAGTCCTGTAGAGGCTCCCGGTGAAGGACATTTAAAACCAGACATGGGAAAAGAATTGACAGCTGCATGTCCCAAACATCAAACTGCAATAAAACAACTAAAAAATTAATCAAAGAAATTCTGTAAACGTCACATCTGAAGAGTTTACTCGCTGGAAAATGTTGCTCTTGACATTTTAGTGCTGCTGGTACAGAGGTTAGTGAGAACTGGCCTAACACCGCGGTCAGTGCAGTTAACCCTTTCTTCTCTGCAAACAGGCTCTTTAATTTTTGTCTTTTTTTTCCCCCTTAGTTTCAATTATTCTGCAACTGCTTCCCTGTGGTGAGTCCCTCACCACAACCGGGGCACTGTTGGATCTGCTGCGGTACCCGGCTCTCCCTCCGGCACGGCCGAGCAGGCAGCGATGGTGCCAGACCTGAGCCGGCAGCGATGGTGCCAACCTGAGCCATCAGCGATGGTGCCAGCCTGAGCCATCAGCAATGGTGCCAACCTGAGCCAGCAGCAATGGTGCCAACCTGAGCCGGCAGCGATGGTGCCAACCTGAGCCGGCAGCGATGGTACCAGCCCAAGCTGCATCCTGTGGATGATCCCGGTGAGCACAGAGAAGCAGCAGGAATCGAGCCCCAAGGTCCATCCTGGTGTGTGCAGGGGCTTGGAGGGGGGGGTTATGTTTTTATGGGCTTGGCTGTGTTTCTTTCATGAATCTCAAGACTTTTACAAAAAAGGACAATATTGTGACTGGTTTTGTTATCACTCCAGTGAAAACCAAAGTGCCTTCACCCAGATCATGCAACACAATAGTGGAAAAGTGAAAAACCGAGCATTTATCTCAATAAAACACCCGCACGAGCCATGGCAGGTGTGACGGCCGCTGGGACACCCCCTGCCAGAGTGGGGACCCCCGGCTGCTGCAGCCTCAGCCCCTGCCTCCAGAGCAGCTCCTAAAGCACGGGCGGCGGAGCAGGTCTGTCTCCTTGGGCAATCACAGGCAAACATCCGGAGAGGATTCACGCTCTCCTGCAGCAGTGGGCCAGCAAGCGTTCAGAAAGCTCCGCTGCTGTGAAAAAGCGAAGTGCATCCATTGCGGAGTTCCTGCCGTCGCCGGGCTGCGGAGGGAGGTGTGTGACGGAGCGAAGGTGTCCCGGCAGCTCTTTGCACCCGGGATGCTCTGGTGGGTGGGAGAGGTCACCAAGCGCTTGTCTCCGGCTGCACAGCGGCGGCCGCGGTTTAGACATCCGGAGGAAAACACACAGCGCTCAGCTCCTCCGAGCAGTGGGAGATGCTGCGCTTCCAGCTCCTCCCGTTGCCCGGCAACCGATGCTGTGCATCAGTTCGGAGGCTGGTGCCTTTTGGCAAATATTTGTTGGAATATCACAGGGCGTGTTGTCAAAGCAGTTCAAAGTCTTCTGGAATAGCTCCGTGGGTTTGTGTGTGAATCAGTGCAGACAGCTGGGTGAGCTCGTGCCGTGTCACAGGAGCACGGGTTTGCTTGCAACGGGATGCAGCACGCGGAAGGTTTTATATCCGTGTGTTGTATTTACGTATCTTCTTGCCTGAAATCCTTAACTCAGAACACTGAGACCTGGTACAGCTGCCGAGATCAATGAACACACGTTAAATACATTCATGTATACACGAAAAATACAGAAGTATATAAATGTGTATGTGTATAAATTTATACACACGTAAGAATATGTTCATCAAATAAATCAAGCAATGAAAGGAGGAAAAGGGACTCATACAGAAACCAGCATGAATCCCCTAATTGCCTGGGGAAATACGTGCAGAGCAGCTCCGTTTGACAGAAAACACAGGGAAGGGGCGATGAGGAAGGCAGACAAGGGATGAGCGAGCAGGCGACTGGGGCGATGCCGTTTGTGCTCGCTCCTGACAGCGCTTCCTGGGTAACTCAGCGAGGCTTCCTGGGCACGGCGACGCGTACAAATGTTACCAAACCGCAAAAAGTCGGTGCTCCCCGGTGCGAGACCATTTCCCCTTGGTGGCTAAAATACCCAGATGCCCGTCCCCCGTGTCAGGAGATGTTTTAATGTCGTGAGTTGGGATCAGCTCTGGCCCCTCTGGGGATCCCAGGGGTGCGCTTGGGATCCAGCTCCTTAAATTCCTTTTTCTCTAGAAAATTGGTAGCAAGCTGCCAAATTAACTGCTTCCCACCAGCTGTAGGTTTGGACAGATGAAGGCCAGGGTTTCTGCTGAAGCAGAGAGCAGAATTTAAGCAAGCTGATCAGGTACCTTTGTTATTTTTCACCGTTGCCAGCACCGCCTGTTTTGCTCCCTGTCATTGTTGCATGACATTCCCTTTGGCACAGGGTTTATTTTTAGCCAGAGACTATCAAAGGTATTTTTCCGCGGGACTGTCCTGCTCTTGAACAAGGAATCGTGTTACTGCGAGAACTTTGCTGAAACAAAGAGGATCCGTTGGACAAATGGGAAATTATAAATCTAGACCGACCCAGACTTGCACGGGTAATGAACGTTCCTTTTCTCAATGCAGTGTATCAGACATCCATCTACAAGGTGCAGATGGTATTTTAGGGAATAACTCGTTGCTGATGTAGGCGGGAGTGCCCGGGGAGGGTATGCTGTTGTTCCTGGTTTACGGAGTGCCTTAGCCCAGGTCGCGTGTACGGTCTGTGACAGAAGAGAAAAGTCTGCTGAATTTCTTTGTGCAATCGTAGATCGTATTAACTTAGATTGTTGTGTTGATTTAACTCGTACTTCATTAGAAAAACCTTCAAACTTCCAACTTTTTGTGCTGAGCGCCTATGCTAAGATTTAGGAACTGACAAACGCAACCTAAGGGTTAAGTTTTCTCTTGTTCGAGTTAAAAATATTTCTCACAAGGATGCCGATGTGTTAGTTGTCTGTGGCATCAGCAGATGTATGTTTGTATTGGTTGCAGCAAGAATGGTTTGATCGCTGTAAAATTTTAAACTTTAATATAAAAATACAGGAAACAGTATAAACGGGGTGTGTTAGAACCAAGTGCTCTGGTGGCTGGGACGCTGTGGTTTGAGTTCCTGTGTTTTGAAGCAGTTTGTGAATCAGGGTTTTTTTGTTGTTAGATGAATGGAAGAAGAAGGTTAGCGAATCGTATGCTATAATCATAGAACGACTGGAAGACGACCTGAAAATCAAAGAAAAGGAGCTGGCAGAGCTGCAGCATGTTTTTAGGTAAAATATCCCGAAAAGCTGTTTATGAATTTCTTTCAAATGAGTGTTTGCTGTTAAACAGTGTTTCCAGTTTCAGGTGTTTTCCTGTGGCAGGAGGTTCTCACAGATGGAGGGCATGCTCTTTAGTGTCTATTTTTGGGAACACGTCATTACGGTTCTGGGCCAGAGTCCCCGGTGGGGTACCAGGATTAGTGGCTCTTAATTACTAATGCCAGTATTTTATAACAAACACCCATAATGCCAGTATTTTACAACAAACACCCATAATGCCAGTATGTTATAACAAACACCTATAATGCCGATATTTTATAACAAACACCTATATACTTTTGTAAATTAGTTAGCCTGAATGGGATGTCTATTTTTTTTTTTGTATGTTTCGGTTTTGCTAACGTGTCGCTTCAGACAGGAATGCTGCTGAAGTACCGGATTTTAAACAAACACAAAAGCAGATTACCTGCTGGAAGTGGGTCACAAATTGACGATTGTGGTCGCTTTCTCAGGGCAGCACACGCTAACAGCCAAGCGCACCCAACCGGGTGACGTGTTGTATGTCATCTGAAAAGGTCCCGCAGCTCGGGGGCTGTGAATGGTCAGGTCAATAATCTCAGGCATCAAAAACACTTGGAAAAAATGGGGGATTGTAATCAGGAACAAGCTCAGAAAAGCCAAACTGGTCATATAAATATTCCAACATGGTCACTGTCAGCTGGCGTAGTTGTCCCTGTCTGAGTCTGTTGGGTGACAGGTGACGTTGGGCGTCCACCACAACGTGCTGGCCGCTGTGGCCATGGCCCACTGGGGAGCTTCGGTACCACCTCGTTTAGAGCCTGTTCAGTAGTAAAACTAATTATCTGAACAGGCTGGAGCCGAGTGTGTCAGGTCAGCAGGACAACAGAGCCCGTGGTGGAAGTGCTGAATTCCCACGTTAGCGTTAGACAGACAGACAATCAGCTTTAGTGAGCAGACCTTCGGCTGTTCAGCCTGTCAGCCCCTCTTGCTGCCCGTGGGATCTCGTTAAGATGGTTAATTGTAACCCTGTTAAATACGCCGGACGGTGCTCGCTTGGGACGGACGTACGGGTGTAGGTCTGGCCGCGGAGGCGTTACCGCTGTCCCCTGGGATAACGGGCGCTGGCCGTGCGGGATGCGGGTGTCCAGCCACAGCGCCCGCCAAAGGCACTGGTCCTGTTTCTTTGTGGAACTCGAAGCATCCTTAGCTTCCTGCCTGCTCTCTTCCCGGCCGGCTTTTCGAGCTTTATGTTGTGAAGAACTTTATTTCTGAGCTTTGGCAGGTGTTGTACCACAGGGAAAGGAGAGTGGAAGCCAATGGATTATAGAATTGCCTAGTTGTGTGTATGGTGGGGCTGGAAAAGGGCAGAGCATCAGATACAAACTCTGGATCTCTTTTTTCATGAGGCAGGCTCGGTGTGGATCCTGTTTAAGAGTTATTACATTTAAAATGTGTTAATTGCTCCATTTCAATGACTCATTTCGTCCTTGTGTGGCCCAGAAAGCTCCATGAACTCATGAAGCTGTGTCAGAGTGTAACGGATACTGGACCAAAAACGTGGAAGGAAACTAAACATTAAATTGAGCTTCGCCATATGTGACATTTAGTTGTCTGAGAGCTCTAAGTGCCAGCGTGGGTGTGAGTACAAACCGTGACAGAGCAGGAGTTTCTGTCAAACCAGAAATACTTGGCTGCAGTTGGTGGAAAGCCAAAGTGAAGATCTAGAGCTGGTTTAAAATCCCGCTTTAAAGCATCCCACTCCGGTGCAATAAACCAAAGCAGAACACCAGAGCTCTGAGACCGCAGCAGCTGCTGGGCATTACGAGGTCCCTGTTCCCCCGATGCCCCGAAGGAGCTGTCGGCGAGGGGTGACCGGAGGCAGGTGGGAGCCCCGTTGGCTTTGCCCCCCCCAGCCCCGGCCCCTCCTGCCCCGTCCCCGCGGATCTCGGGCACTCGCAGGTCTCTCGGGAATTACTGTGCCGTTAGAACGGCCAGAAGGGTAACTTCTGAAAGACTGCTTCATTCCTCAAAGTGCTTTAGGAACATCTTTCCTTTAATCCTTGCCAGACGTTTGCCCGAGCTTTGGTCACCCTCCTTCCGCGGGGTTCTCGTGTGAATGTTTCCGTGTGCCGAGTGGGTGATGTTTCTGGGGTCTCACCGGGGAACCGTCTCACCTTGCTGTCGGAAAGGCTGTTTCTGGTGATGCTCTTGGCTTGTCTGCCCCCAGTTCTGTGCGTGTCCTGCTCGTCGTTCTAGAACAAATAGATTTTTAAGTTATTTCTCAGTTATTGCTGCATCAATGTAGAAACCGGTTTTGTTTGGGTTATTTATATGTCTTAAAAGTCTTTCCTCTTTTTTTTCTCTAATTTACCTGATTTTAGAAGGTATTTGCTGTGACTGGATAGCAGGACTGTTCAGAAAACAGTAAATCTGGACGGCTCACTGGATACCAGAGAAGGATCTCTAGATTTACAGAGTGTAAATGGTACCAACTTAGCCCTGTGTCTCAAAAAAAAAAAAATTTCTCTTTTATATTTTTTTCCAAATGAAAGAAACTGTGCTAAAGAATGAAAACAGTAATCATCTGTACAATCTCTCCTTTCAGCTCTGATGAAGCCTTCTGCAAAGTCAATTTAAATTACCGCACAGAAAACGGGCTCTCTCTTCTGCACTTGTGCTGCATCTGCGGGGGTAAGTGTTGGAAATCGGGTGTTCTTTAAACCTTTTATTTACATGGCTACCGGTTTGTTCTGCCTAATAACTGCCAGGAGGATGGTCCTTCTGGTGAACTTCTGTGTTGTCCCTGTTGGCAGCTGGAGAAGCATCTCTGAGCATCGCTCTGAACCCTCTTGCCCAGGGGGTTGGACCAGGTGCCCTGAATGCTGTTACAGGAAAAGTTTGGGTTGATAATGGAGCAATTTTTTACTACAGGTGTGCAACCAATCCCAAATTACTTGCTCTGTGCGTTAGCTTAGTCGGTCCGTACTCACCACACAGGGCTGCTCTACGTCTCTGTCCTGCCCGCGGTGCCGGCGTCAGGCTGGGGAGCTCGTTCGGCAATCCTGCGCCGTACGTACAGCAGCTGCTTTTCTAGTATAATGGAAACATCTCTGTTTTATTTCCTGGTGATTAAAAGAAGAATAACTCAAATGCTTCAGTGAAAAATACCAGCTGAAAGAATTCCTGCGGATAACAGATCAGAGTACGCAGGAAAAGAGTGGAAGGTGCCTTCTGGGATGTTCATAAAAACACGCTAATTGCGGCATTTTCCACTCTGATCCACGCTGCTGCCCGGTTATCCCCACAGTGAGTCGTCAGTTCGTGCACACACTTTGCTCTTGTTGCAGAGTTTTCAGCAGAAATTGAGAGAGGCAAAGAGAAATTTAAAGTTTCAGCTCTGCGTAAAGGATGTGCTCAGTCCTGGGTGCTACCGTAAAGGACCCTGCGCTGCACAGGGGATCTTTGATTTCAGAGAGCACAGGGTCGTACCCAGAGAGGACATCGGCACCGGTGGGACTGCGGAGGAAGGTCAGGAACGCATACCGTGTTGGTTAACCGGGTTCGGTGTGCGCACGCTTGGAGGAGGGAGAGCAGCCGTTCGACCTGGCGTTGTCCTTCACTGCTGCCAGGAGTGTTCAGAAGGCAGACGCCTTCTCTGAGATCCTCGCTGTGCACCAGAGCGGCACGAGTAAAGCTGCCTGCCCACGCCGGCGTCCACGAGCATCCCCAAAGCTGCTGTCCCCGGGATAATGTTGTGCGGAGGGACTGCGGTGCTCCCTTCTGGAAGGGCAAAGCGTTCAGTCCCGAGAAACCAGAGGCGCTGGGAGCATCCGGCAGGTTACGGAGCTCTTTGCAGCACGGTCAGGATGTTAAAAGAGGGGTTTGCTGCTTTGGGACTCCAACAGTCGTTAACAAATCCTCATCAAAGTGTGAGCAAACGGCCAGCCAGCGCGCGGCCAGATCCGCAGCCGGCCAGCCAGCAGGAGGTTGGTGCCCAGTTCCATCCTGGCGGTTCACGAGATCTGTTTTATGCCTTGCCCTGGCAGATGAGCTACCTATCTCTCTGCTGTCAAACTCACCCAGAGGTTTCTTACCTTTCTGCGTGTTCTCTTCTGTAGATGATTTTGTTTTCCAATTTTCTTTCTAAAGGTAACAAATCCCACATCAGAACTCTCATGCTGAAAGGACTGCGCCCGTCCAGACTGACGAGAAATGGATTTACAGCCCTGCACTTGGCAGCTTATAAGGTAAATTATTTTGAATAGGATTGATGAAAAGAAATCAGAGCGGAGCAGCTATCTAGTTGAACTCTCTAGTTGCTACTTCTGGTGAAAATAAAAATTTCATCTCGCGGTGCATAGGAAAATGACCTGTAAAGAGCCCACGCTCAGGAAATCAGCTTGTGCTTTGGCAATGTCATCCATGAGGATTGGATATTGCTTTGGAAATACTGATTAAATCGTGCAATGCAACTCAAGATAGAGGAGTGTGGGGGTTTTTTTTATTATAGCTATTAATAGAAACAATCTCAAAGGACTTTATTTTACAATTTCTCTCTTTTTTGCTTCTTTTTCATTGTTCCTCCTCAAGTTACACATTTTTTCACTATTATATTTATCTTTTAAGACTCAACAATAACAGTAGCAAGGAGAGAAGTGAACAGAGAGAGCATTTTCCTCAAGAACTGTTATTATTCTTATTTTGAGGTGGAGCATCTTAGAATCCATGTAGAGGCTAGCCCCGAAAGCTCTTTAGCTTTTCAGAGGGAACTCCCATCAGTCGTAGGAGTTTATATTCTAGACGGTAATATTCAACCCAAACATGTCCCAGAGGTGCCACGAGGCCACAAGGGCCTCTTCTGCAAAGCTCTCGTGGCAAATACCGCTCTGATCTGCTGTGTGTTTGGCGTGGACGGAAGGTTAAGCAGGTTGGCTAAGGTCAAGGTTAAGTCCATTGGGTAAGCAGATGGTCTTTGATCCAACAGCCAACTCCAATCGCAGCAGGAGTCACCATGGTCACAGCCATCCTCCTCTCTGGAAGAGGAGGTGGTTTGCCTTCCAGCAGGGCAGGAATCTGATAGTTGAAGTATTTGTCCAGAGAGGAGACCAGAGTCTCTCCTGGAGAGAACTCGAACTCCGGTTGCTGATCAGCGAGCGCTGGCTGTCCTGGAGCGAGCAGGGACCCAGCTTTCCTGAGGAAGTGAACCAGAGGGTCAGTAAAACGGGGAGCGGAGGGAAAGCCCAGCACGGGCTAATGGCAGGGTTGCCTGGGACGCGTGCCGTGCAGCCACTTGTGCGAGGAGACGCTGAACCGCCAGTGTAGCGAGGTTCTGGCTGTTGTAGAGGGGTAGGGCTGGGAAGATAGAGATGCGAGCAGCAGTTCTGTCTGAAGACGGGAAGAAGGACACCCCTGTTTCCACTGTTTGCTGTGGACAAGCGAAGCCCATTTCCTGCTCCAGGTGCTGGGTTTCATCCGCCCCACCGCTGGAACTCTGAACTTGCCCCAGGTGTAGGCAGAGGGCTGGTCGTCACACAGGCTGAGGACTCACGGAGCTGGACACCTGGATGCCGTGGTGCTGCGGATGCTGTGAGTGCTGCGGGTGCCTTACACCCTGCAGCTCCGTGGCTCAGCTCTGAGCCGCCTCTCCTCATCACTATCACAGGAGCACTTGCTGTATATCCTGCATTAAGTCTTGTAATTCCGATGTCAGTTTGGTTTTACAAGCGCTGCTGCCGCCTCGACTGCAAGCTGTATAATGATGGCTATAATCAGATCTTGTACATCATGGGATGAAGTGATGGTTTATGGCCATCATAAAAAAAACCTTCCCCCGTGCACAATGTTGCATAATTAGCCAATTGCCTGGAAGAATTTTGCTGCCTTTCTTTAGTGTCGATCTCAGTGAATGGTTTCCAATTAATTATTTAGGAGGAAAAGAAATCTTTTGCTTAATAGGACTTTCATAACAGATTTCTAGGATGTTTTCATTACTTGGGAACAGCTTTCATTCTGCTATCAAATCTCGTTCTGTCTGTTTTCCCTGCACTGTAAAGCTGATAAATCTCTTGCACACGGCAAAGAACCGCGTCAGCAACTTATTTAATCACTCAGGCCATGTGCTGCAATATCCAATATACTTTTCAAGTTGCACAACGCTAAGAGAACTAGTGTGTATTTTGGGATGTAAAATAAAATTCAATTTAACATTTCCGCTGTAAGTGACACTTTAAGATTTACCGCGAGTCACCCAATGGCAGCTTTGGTTGTGCTACAGTTATTTTCTAAGCAAAATATACAGAAGTCTCAAGATACCTTGGAAACAACAACAGCATGTGTATTGAGACAGTTGTAAAACTCCTTGACTTCATCTTACGTATAATCTGAATATTTTGTGGCGTTTCATAACAGTGAAACAGAACTGGGGAAACTGTCCCGAGTCACTGATCGCGGCAGAACAAAGCAAGGGGGCTCCACCTCAGCCCCTCTTCCCGGGATGCGTCAGACCCAACCCGTTGTGCAACCCAGTGCCAGGCTTTGAGGTGGAAAGATGTTTGATAGGAAAAGTGGTGTGAACATTTACTGTCCATTGTTATCAGAGAGAAATCCGCGGCTGCGTCCCTGGCATCGAGCCATTCTCACACTTTCAGCGTGGGCTTCAAAGAGGTAGAGAACGGTGAGGAAGGTTGGAGCTTTTAGCATCTCTTTGCCCCTATGTTGTGGAATTTCTTAGGAAACACCGAAAATGAGCTGGAGAAGGCCCACCGCTGGGTGGGATGATGGCGGAAGGCAGATCTCCAAGAAGGGAAAATTCTGGTAGTTCTGGTCGGTGCGGTTAGAACAAGGGGTGGTGAGGAGGGTGGGCTGCTCTGTCCTGTGCGTCCTGCCACTGCCCCAAACAAACCACATCTCTCGTTCAATTTCTCTATTTGTAAAGCAAAGTTTATTGATGGTCGTATTGCCTGGGCATCACAGCTCTTCGTGTCTGTCTCAGGTTCATTGGAAATTATTTCATTTCATTGCTACTGTGACTTGGTGGCGCCCATTGCTGCCGTCACAGCAAAATCTGTGTGCGGGGCAGGAAAGAACTGAAACAAAATGAAAAACCAGCTCGCAGTTCAGAATTTGGTGCACACGCCGTGTGTTTACCCTGGGAACGCCCCAGGTTTCTCTGTGTTAGGTTCTGCAATGTTTAGACATTGAGCACAGTCTGTGTGAGCGCTTAATAGCGGCTTGGAGACCGAGGGGTCTTTAAAAACATCGTGAAATCAGAACAGAGACTGTTTATAAAGATACGGGCTTTAGTATGACGAGAAAGAGACTCCTGGTGCCTGGGACAGATCTCCCCTCCAGTCCTCTCCTTGCCCTCTGTGCTCCTGGGGCCACGGCCGGTCCCTTACGGGATGCAGCAGGGTGGTACCGGGGGGTCTGGACACAGACATCTCCCCCGGCTCCCTCCCTGCCACGGTCTGAGCCCCGTCCCAGAAATAACCGGTTTCACCCGCGTGCCTTCCAGGACAGCGCAGAGCTGCTAACGGCGCTGCTGCACGGGGGAGCCGACATCCAGCAGGTCGGGTACGGAGCTCTGACCGCCCTGCACATCGCCACCATCGCCGGCCACCACAAGGTACGCTTCTCCTCCGCGGTACGGGGAACGGTTCCGGCGAGGGCTGGTAGCGGCAGGTCAGTTTATTTCAGATCGATGCCATTTGAAGCAGAACGGGTTAAGTACAGCTGAATTTTATTTCATTTTTTGTGCATTTGGGGAAAACGGCGTCTGCGCACGTATTTTTGCGTTGAACAAGCATGCACAGAGGGCACAGTTCTGTTTGTACATTTATGTAGATGTCTCCAATGTCTCGGCGATACGTGGCGTGGTTTTCTGAGTGCCAGGAGCATTAACCAGTAGGAACATGGTGCAAGGCGCTCACTTGCGCGTGTCAGGATTTCTGAGCCTGGACACGGGGCAGGGTTCCCAAACACCACCTTTCTGAGCGGGCAGGAAGCACAGGAAAGGAATTTTATTCCCTCTTCCAGGTGTCACGGGCTCTGCTTCACAGCCCTGTGATCTCCGTCTCAGAAAGGGACAGAGGCGCTCGGTTCAGAGCGGTTTTATACTCCATAGTGCAGAGAAAACTGTTGTCAGGGTAAGTCTGGCGTGAATCTCAGACATCCATGCTGGAGACATCACTGGGGAGCAGGGGAAGGAGGAGAGCGATGGCGTTCCCTGGGTGCCTGTGATCAGGTCCTTCCCTTTCCAGAGTGCTGTCAGTCATTAATCTGTTTTCTTATCATTTACCACCTCAGTTCTGTCATTTCACACATCATCTCGTTTCTGTCTCCCTGGCAACAGCTCACTCGTGTCCTTTATTTATTTATTTTAATCTCTTAAAGCACTGGGTGTGCGAGATTACCTTGGTAATGAAGGGTTTGTGGCCGTGACCGTGCTCATGCATTCGGGTACTTTGCGTTTTGTCTCCTCGGGGTCCATTAAGCAGGCAAGGATTTTGTCCCCTGCCTGAGTGAAGGTTTTATCTTACCCAGAGTGCTGGATCAGTCTGTGGAGACAGGGACATCAGAGTTCTCTACAGAGAGATCATCAGCGAGAAATGCCAGAAAACATAACTGAAAGGAGGAGATACAGGGGGTACGAATGCCTGCCTCTAAGCTGTGAGTTTAGTTGTGCATCTCAGACTTACAAATCCAGGTGTAAGAGTTTGTCTGGATGACCAGGACAAAGCTGAGCGCTTTTCAGCAGAAAAGAAGAACCTCTGTGTATGCACATGGCAGGGAGGGACACACGTCCCTGAGCTCCCGAGTTACAGCAGTCACTGGGCTTGCTGGTGTGAGGAAAGGCATCTCTGCCGCGTTTCCGTCCGTCACCTTGTGCACACACTGGTCACTATGCATACGCCATAGAAATAGTTACGTAGTTAGGTGTATGTTGAAAGAGAGAACACACACTTATTTCAAACAGACATTTTTTGTTGGGGAATTGATGGAGCTTTAGAAATTTTCCATACTGTCTCGAGGAGTCTGCCCACATTTGAATGCCTGCTCTGAGAAACTTGAGAGCCCAGCCACTGAGGTTCAGCTGGGGAAAGGAGATGCTTCTTCATTTACACAGCTCAGATTTTCTTTAACTTGCTGGTTCTGAAGAAATTACCAGGTCTCTGGGTCAGTAACTGTGTGCCAGGTTTTCTATTTTATTTGGGCTTTCAAAGATGCCAGTAGCTCTCTACTGGAATTTGCAGTCAGGATTTTAATTTCCAATTAAGTTAATCACATATCTGAATTACTTTGAAAATGGCACTAGGCGCCTTTGCGCATTTTTGCACTTGATACCTTCGAGTGTTTCACCTTGTGCGCTGGCTGCGCGTGTGCACAGAGACAGTGCTTGACGCCACGGTGCCCGTTGCGAGGCTGAAATTTCTGTGGAGTCTGTGGGCTCTGATGCAAACAATGATCCCAGGAGTAGAGCAGTCCCTGGGAGAGACCAGCTCTGAACGGCTTGTACACCCTTAGTGAGCTTTCTGCCGCAGCTTTCTGCACAGGCTGCCTGGTTGTGAGCGCGGAGGCAGAGATTTACTGGAGCAGGTGTTGTGTTGATAATTATTGTGATGAGTGCATGGTAGGTGCTACGGGAGGGAGACGCTGTGTCGATGCTCCCCCCATTTCTAACGGAGATACACGTTACCTGGTTTCACCCTCTGAAGGCTGTACATATATTATACATCTGTCCCTCACCTGGGTGTGTATTTAAATGTATATATGTGTGTGTGTGCCAAAATGATTTAAACCCAACAAATATGCTTGTGCCCCTTGTCAAAGCCCGGATGCACAGGGACAGCGCTGGTGACAACCTCGTGTCACCGAGACAATCTCTGCGTGTGCCGGGAAGGTCAGGCTGGGGGAAGGCGAAAGCAACCTGCGGGTGGTCGCACCAAGGAGCTCAGTTAAAAAGCTGCCAGCCTGCGGTGTGTGTGTCAGCCCCTCCAGCCGCGGTCCCATCGGGGACGATCGATCTGCAGCATCCTCGCGGATGCTCCCGGGGTGGGAGATGCAGGTCGGCGCTGCAGGTGGAGGAACGCGGCTCCTCCGTGTGTCTGCCCAAAGCGGGGCTGAGAACACGGGGACAGGGACGGGGTATCTGCGCTGTGGTGTTACATCCCCCAGATCAGGGGCATCCTGACGCTCCCCTCCAGCACATCTCCCCTCCAGCACATCTTTCATTAGCTTACTGGAAATCCCTGGGTATCCCGTAACTGTAAAGCAGAGCAGGAGCCACCGCACCTGACTGTTCTAATGACGATGGGATGTCAACCGGATTCTTAACTCTTTCGTCGTCTTTTTCACATTGAATGTTTCCTCTGGGGGAAATACAAAACGCTCTTCTCTGCCTTGGGGTTTCGGGTAATTTTTAGAATTGTCTGGGCCTTGTCTTGCAAATGCCAAAGTCAGTCCTGTTGTGTGTCATGGAAAAAGAGGAGAGCTCAGAATCTGACAAGAATAAGACCATTACCGTGATAAGAAATAACTTATGGTGAACATTTTGAAGTGCCCCTTATTTCTTCCTGGGGAATGATCAGATCATTATCAGAAGCATTCTCCATCAGTGGAGTGGGACTCTATAAACTCGTTTGGTTCATCTGCCGGTCTGGGGATTGAAGATTTACAGCCCCGGTGCAAGCTTTTTCTTTGCTTCTTCATGTAGCTTTGAAATTTCCAGCCAGCTCAGGGGCTCCTCTGCTAGATTAAATGCTTGTTTTGTCCACAGCTTCATTAATTGTCATGGAAATAGGGAATAACTTTTCCAACCCTCTGAAAAAAATAGAATAAATTTAAGAAAGAGAAAACAGATTTTTGGTCATCTTCCTAGTTCCAGTAAGATAAATAATTGCACCATTAAATAAACAGACAGCAGAGGTGTACGCAGCAACCCGTGCAACGTGATCTCTTGCTGCAGAAGAGGACTGACTGTATTTAAGAGAAAGAGGACTGGGGGAAATCGCTTTGTTCCCCATTTCCCTGGTCTCTACGGTAATAAGTCCCTTTGTGTTTACAAGTCGCGTGTTACATCAGCGTGTTTGTCACCCCCTCTCTTCACTGGGATCTTACTGGTAACAGGAGTGAGTTCAAACGATAGGAAGCCTCGAAGAATCCCGTTTATGTGATCCTGTTCGAATGGTTCGCAGAGTCCCCGTTTTCACCCCGTGCGCCTCGTGCCAGTGGTGCATCTTCCCAGCCCTGTGTTTCATCCTGCACCAATTTTTCAGACTTTCCAGAGTCATCCCAGAAGCAGGAGTGCAGCGACGGTGTCCACGTGGCGTCGGCATACGCGACTGCACGCGCTGCAAGAAAACGGGGAATCAAAGCCCCTGGGAACGCGCCTCTGTCTGAGGGTCAACCAGTGGCAGAGAGGACTGGAACCGACGAGTTTGGGATTCGTGAGCTATTTTTAATGGCTACCCTGCAACAAAAGCCATCCTGGGGAGAGGATTCTGTTTCCAGACAGCAGCACCTGCGTCTTTCATCAATGATTTATCTGTGGCCCGTGTTTCATCTGATTGGAACAGCCAAGATGAAAGAACGGGCAAAAGCTCATTGCTGCTCCGACGCCTGTCCTCATGCCTCACAGAAGAGCATATATTAAATATTTCAGTAGACCTTCTCCTAAGAAGGACAATTAGTTGCACATTCATCAGGAAGACGTACTGGAAGCGTCCAGAACCCCCTTCAGCAGTTTCTTAGCTCACTCTGGTAGAGCTTGTTCTGGAATTCGTTCAGGCACGCGGGGAGTTAGGAGCTGTCATCATTTGATGCAAAGAGACTTTGCAGGACATGACTGATCATGTCTCCATTTGCTAGATCGGAGGGAATTAGGCAAATGTTTGCCACTAATCATATTTTTATTTTAATCAATTAATAAAGGAACTCTGAATATCATGATAGGTTGTCAGATATTTTCGTGTGAGGCTGTACAGAGGCTCGCACTGGTGCAAAGGCGCTGATGGTTGAAGTTCTCTTCTCATTTAAATTTTACCTGCTGAAAAGTCAATAATCATTGATTTTATTTTCTTAGAGGATTTCTTATCCCTTGCCCTTGTCCAAAAGACAAAGTCCTTATGTAATGTCTTGTATTTTATTTT
>WKFP01014734.1:241159-261689 GCA_011057875.1 Pterocles orientalis | reverse complement strand
CGGACACACAGGTAACACCCCCATCCTCAGCGTGTAGGAGTGAATGTACCAGCACTAAAAAATCTGGAAGCCACACACACAGTCAGGATTCCCAGGGTAATTCCCGTGGTAATTCCGGGATCAGCATCCAGTTACCTTTCAGAGAGACAGCGGCTTTTTTGAGATATGTTTGCAGGCAGGCGTAGAGGTTATTAGAGTTCAGTGAGGATGTGTTGGGCTCGGTAGCTTGTGACAAAACCTGATGTAACCTGGTTGTCCCGTAGTTATGCTTCTAAGCAGTTATTTTAAGAATTGAAGCCAATTATAATTCTGTTACAGACCAGGCATACAGGACATAGTGCCTGCAGGGCTGCACACCTCCATGTCCCTCCTACGAAGAAAAGATCCTTCTCTGTCTCCGCTTGCTTTTCCTCACGCACAAAGCTGTTAAATGGGATTTTCAGGTGTTAAATGCTGACACGTTGTGGACAGTAGATTGGTTCTTGCCACGTTAACATTTTATTTTCACCTGTTGCCTCAGGTGTTTTTTTATAATATATTCCTTTATCGAGGAAATCAATTCGTGCTTTTCAGTTGTTGCTGCAGGTCCTACCGCGATGTTCTGACCGTTGTGCTTACCGTTCTCCTCCGGTGTTCCAGGGTTACACTGTGCCTGCTACCACGGCCACATCCGACTTGTTCAGTTTTTGCTGGATAACGGAGCTGATATGAACCTGGTAGCTTGTGATCCCAGCAGGTCCAGCGGAGAAAAGGATGAGCAGACCTGCTTGATGTGGGCTTACGAGAAAGGTATTTCAGTTTCCTGGCTTCTGCTGCAAAACCCGTAAGAACAGCACAGGGGGAGAGAACAGCACAAAATTAACCCCTCGGTCCCTGCAGACTGAGCTCTCGCCGTCTGCTCTCCAGTTCCCGGCGTGAAGGGTTAGAAACAACAGCCCTTCTCTTTACCTTCTGAGATGCTCCGTTGAACATCAGCTGAATGCAAGACTAACTCCAGGACAGGAGAGTGTATGTGCTGCTAGGACAGGACACATACAGCCTGTTCAGAAAAGTCGATTCTTCCCCTGCCACGTGCACGAAGAGTTTTAATTCCATTACAGAAGGAGGCATTACAAGGAGCTATGAATCAGTCCATAATCTTAAATTTTTGCAAGTATGGATCAAAGCAAGGCATTTTCCACGGTTCCTGTTTCGCTGTCCTAGATGTACAGCAACGCGTCAGTTTTCTGTCCTGTTTTTGTCTCCACACAAATAATAAATAAAAAGCTTTATTCCTGAAAATGTTTTTGGTGTCCACATCCATTTATCTTTGTTTATATGCTTGTAGGCACGTTGTACATTTTTTTAAATCCCCTGGTTTTGTATAAACCAACTAGAAAAAAAAAAGACTGTTGCGTTTACTTGCAAATCCTTCTATTTCCTCTTTCTGTCTTAGGCCATGATGCCATCGTGACCCTTCTGAAGCATTACAAGAGACCTCAGGATGAGTCACCCTGTAATGAATACTCGCAGCCCGGAGGAGGTATGGTCTGGGGATGTTCTGCGGATGTCAGGGAGCTTTGGATCAATCCTGTCTGGCACAAAGAATATTAATGTTGTGAGCATCCCCATTTTCCAGGCTGATGTCAAAACCCTTCCTTTACTTTAAAATAGAGTTCTCATTTTGCATTACTCACTAGAGAGAAAAGCCAAGAGCTGTGAGATGAAGATCCATCGCTAGTAATCGCTACTCGTACCTTTTTGCATCCTCCGAACCTTGCTCAGCCGTTCTCTCGGTGTTGTTCAGCCCTGATGTCAGATTACCGACATTGGGTGTATTTCTGGACTTGGTCCCCTTTAGATTTTTTCTTTGGATATCTAATTCCTCCTTGGGAAACATGAATTTTCCTGCAAGAACATTCGGTTGTATTGGCGAGGAAACGACAAGAGGCAACAGGGACGTTAGCACAAGCGTTGGTGGGACACTTTGCAGTGTGTTGAGAACGCTTTTCCTTACTCTCAAGAGTGCAGCAATGTCACACCACAACCAGACGTGTTTGTGTGCTTGTGTGCACTTCCACCCCTTTATTTCCTTCTTTAAGCAGTCGTTGCCTCATTAATTTATCCGTACAGATGCTTGTGTTGGTTTTGAATTCCATGGAACTCGTTCTGTTCTTTCATTTCAGATGGTTCCTACGTGTCGGTTCCATCCCCTCTGGGAAAGATTAAAAGCATGACGAAAGGTACTCAATGGCAAGGGAAAACCTGAACTTCCGTGGTCTTTTCACCCAAGGTGTTTGTCAGCCTGAACGTACTCTGCAGGACTAATCGTTCCTGGATTTTTATTGTTCAGAAATGTAACGACGCGCATGAGCAGCAGCTCTATTTCCCTAGGATAATTTTAGGAAGCCATATACTTATCTTTGTTGCTCAGCTTCATGATAATTCCTGTATTTATCTTATGTTCATTTACTTTAAAAAAAAAAGATATTTATTTCTTTGGAGAAAAGGATGTGATTGTGAATTAGTACCGATGCAATGCACACATATCCATGAACGCAAACAAATATCATCCTGGCTTCCCCTGTAAAATCTTTATAAGGAGAGATCTGGCCAAAAATAACTTGTGTTAATCTGAAACACATATAGATAAAACATTCAGATGAATATTTATACTCTAAAATATTTCCCTTTTTTTTCATGGTGCTTTTAATTTTCTCCTTCAAATATTTGCTCTGGATATAATCGAATCCTCACATCCTTTACCTAGCAGCGTCGAAATGTTCCGTTTGCAAACACTCTGATAAACTTTATCAAAGATAACAAGGTGGAGAAGTTCGCTAACTAAATAAAGTTGCAAAATGTCGATTCCCCATGTCATTAAAGAGTCAGTCAGATCTGGAATAACAGACCCCGCGTTTTACAAACAGGACAAGTGTTTTCTGTTGCAGAGAAGGCAGATGTTCTTCTGCTCCGTGCTGGTTTGCCATCCCACTTCCACCTTCAGCTCTCCGAAATAGAGTTCCATGAGATCATCGGCTCAGGTACCAGCAATAGGAATGCACCTGCTTTAAATGTCTGATGTTCATAAAAAATACCTTTGTGCTTATCTATTTTAATCTATTTTAGGGTCTTTTGGAAAAGTATATAAGGGACGATGCAGAAATAAAATTGTTGCAATCAAACGGTAAGTTTGTCAGACTTTCCCATCTTGTTTGGTTAATGACCTAGTTTGAAGAATTAAAAAAAACCTATTTTATACTTTTTCCTGACGGTTTTCTCCCCCTGTGATTTCAAGCTATCGAGCCAATACCTACTGCTCCAAATCTGATGTGGACATGTTCTGCCGCGAGGTTTCCATCCTCTGCCGGCTGAACCATCCCTGTGTCATCCAGTTTGTGGGAGCTTGCCTGGATGACCCGAGTCAGTTTGCGATAGTCACTCAGTACATTTCTGGAGGATCGCTCTTCTCCCTGCTTCATGAACAGAAGAGGTATCCCACCCACCCTCTGCTTGGGCTTGTGGCACGGAATTCGGGAGACCAGTAAATCTGTGCTGATGAATATTTACAACATTAACATTAACATTTTATCCATTTCAGTTTAAAACAATTTAAAAAATTTTGGCTTTGGTTCAGGCTGTTGGGTGAACAAGGGAAATTAATAAGTAATCACAAAATTGTTATTTAGTCATTATTTTACATTATATACATTTACATTACGTAGAGTGTGTAACATTATCTTGTATTTAAAACAATTCTGAAGGTTCCGTGATTTACAGATAATAATTTACAGATAATTTGCGGCTCTTTGTTAAGTTTGTGTAAATTTTTTTTTTTTTCAAAATACAGGACTCTGGATCTGCAGTCTAAACTGATCATTGCTGTGGATGTGGCCAAAGGCATGGAGTACCTCCACAACCTCACGCAGCCCATCATCCATCGCGATCTGAACAGGTAAGGTTCTTTCTTTCCCCGAAGCATTGAGGGAACACAAAGCCCAAAGCGTCGGCGGTGTTCGGCGGTGTCACCCGCACTCGCGGACGCCCGTCGCTGTGCAGCGTCCCGGTAACACCGCCCGAGCCTGGAGGAAGGTCTGCTCGCGCCAGTCGGACTGGGGCACTGGGGCGCGATGCTTTCACGTTCGCTGGAGGCTTTAACGTGTTTTAGTGGAGTGACTTGACAGATGGTGTCAACTTCATGGTTATACCGATTTCAGCGACAGATACCTTGTCTGAGGGTTACGAACCAGTCACACCCTGTTGGCACCCATCACTCCGGTGGGGTATAGCGCTCTTACAGCTTGTGCTGGGTGGGACATTTCCCCAGTATAACTTTTTTAACCCAAAACATTGATTAATTCACTTCACCTCATTTAAACTCGGTCACTAGTCCCCCCTGGGGTCGATGCAGAAATGCACAAAGACTTCCCCAGGGCGGTCTGACCCGTCGGCGTTCAACCCTGTTAGAGGCAGGAGCCAAATTCTCTGCTGAGCGAGATCTTCTCTGCACCAGCAGCCCCCCAGACCAGCCATCCTGCCCTAGCTTCTGCTTTGGAAGGGGACTAACCAGAATTACCCGTGGGTGCATTTAAAGAAGAGCAACCAGGCGAAGACAGTTAGTGCCGAATGGCTGCGGCAGTTTTCAGCCGTGGTGGCTGGTCTGGAAACAGCTCCTCCGTGCGTACCAGAAAGCTGCCGCAGAAAAGGGTTTTTAAAATAGGATGCAGTGAGTTACAAAGTGGGTTTTCTACAGTGTCGATCACGCAACTCTTCATTTTCCACTACTTGTTTAAAAAAAAAAATACGGAAGTGTTCATTTTGTTAGTATCTCAAGAGGCTGGCCCGTAGAGTTGCGGCGACAGAATAAATAACGTTTCCTGCCGCTTGCTGTGAGTTTTCATTTCCTAGTGGCGCTGGCAGCTGCAGTGAAAGATTCCTTCTGAGGGACACTGGTTCTTTTGGGGAGAGGAGCTGGGGTTTCCCTTTGCTGAGCTGAGAAGCAGACTGACGGTGAGGCTACGCCCAGCTCGGGGTTCTGGTGTGAAACTCCCCAAACATACGGGGCGGCAGCAATTTCCCGGACGTTGTTGTTGGCATCTCCCAGAGAACAGCACGGCTTGCACAGGGGAAAGGCTCTGCTCTTCTGCTGCAAGTGTTCCCACACTGACAAATCTGAGAGCCAGGCTGGGTGTAAGGATGATGTCTGAGTTCCGTCCCAGTGCCCAAGAGCTCTGGGTTCAACGAGTGCTTTCAGAAGTGAGTACCCCGCTCTTGAAGTTATTTTTTTAAAGGAAAGAATAACTCTGTTTGTGGTTATGAAAGAAAAAATATCCCTGCAGGCTGAAGAAGCAAATGACATCTCAAATGCAAAAGGAACTGCACATTTATCTGAAAAATGCAATCTACAAACCGTGTCTCTTCAAGCCCTAGGTTGGCAATATTGGCACAAATTCTGCTTTGTTCTCTGCAAATTTTAGCACATTTTGCTTCATTTGTCTGCTCTGGTGTATGAGTGCATCCATCTGCTCATGTTAAAACTGCTGCAAGCACGTGGAAACGGGTCCTGGCAACCCTTGCCAGTTACACACCCGGTCACTTTATCTCAGTGTGCAGATTTGGTGTTTCTGGATGTGATAAACGTACGCTTTCCGGAAGAATATTGCCAACATGGTATATCCATCTGTGTATATTGACCATTTGGAGGCTTACTCTAAGCATATTAATATGAACCATGTTCTGCAATTTTACAGTAGCAGAGCTACATAGAATTTGTCTGTCAAAGAGTATTTTAAATGCACTTTGGATTGACTAAATGCTTTCAAAAACCATGTCACTTATCAAAATTATTTTAGCCTGAGAAAGCCTGAACTCACATTTCAGAGGGCTTTGACGTGCTTCATTTTGACACTTTAAATTATTTTTTTATTCTTCCTACTTTTTTGATTTTTTTAATTCAAATTCCAAGTTTCTAAAATATAATTCTACTTATTAATCTCCAACAAAAAAAAGAAAAATTGAATGTTTCATATGATAAAGTAAAACTTTGTTGACAAGAAATGTCTGTTCTCCACTTTTTATTCAAAAGCATTAAGCTCCATAAAATGTTCTGAGTCAATGCAAACTGAAACAGTCCATTAAAGTCAATTATTCAAGCAGTTCGGTTAATTAGCAGGAGACATGAGGACAGCCAAACTCCTAAGTGTGGTTCAAACTCTCTTCTAACACATAGGCTGCAAAGCTCTGCAGTACCAGCTCTGGGTGATTCCGCAGGGATTCGGGACTCGGGGGGGATGCACACCCTGTCCGTTCCTGGCTGTGCTCGGCAGCGATGCCCCCCTGCCTCCCGGGCTGCCAGCCCAGCGGATCCCATGGGACCCCCCGGGAGCAGCGCCGGGCTCTCCGCAGCGCGGGCGGACGGACGGACAGACGTCTCATCGCACCTCCGCCCGCGGAGCTGAGGCGGGCAGCGGCCGCTCCCCGACGTGCCCCGTGCTCTCCTGTTCGCTGGTGTCTGTCCTGTTTGCCTGCACTGCCCACACAGGAAAATACTTCCTTCTGCTGGCCTGGAAGGATGGGTACAGAACTTGTCTCATCTCTTTGTGTCGGGTTTTTTGATTTTCCGTTTGAGAATTCTCTATTTATTTTCAGCGTAGCACTGTGCTTTTGAAAAACGCTTTCACACCTCATTCCTACTTTTCCTTTCCTTTGTTTGTTTGATCTTTCTTACTTTAAATATTTTCCCGTAATCTGTTTCTCGTTTTGTCTGGCCCGTTTGTGACAGACGAAAGCACCTCTGATGGGATCACGTCTAGGAGCTGCAATCTGGTGCAGGTCTGTGCACTCCTTCCGTTTCTTTGGTGGTACCCAAGTGGAAGCACGAAGTCTTCGGTGTGGGCAGAGGAAATCTGTTTGTGCTGTTCTAGCTACGGAAATAGTCTCGTGATGTGCATATGCCAGTGAAGGGCGGTGAAATGCCTGGCTGTGTTGAATTGTGAGATTTTAGATGAAAATATCTCGTTTTCATGGTTCTTGGTCCCTTTAATGCACAAGGCGCATCCCTCAGTCTGGGGGCGGCCGGGCTTTCCTCTCACGCGGCAGAGCTGCACGCTGCTTTGAACAGCTTTCTGCCCAAACCTGTCCTCTCTTCGGCTCTTCCGAGGCATCCCTCGTGCGTCCTGAGTACTGAGGTGGACATTCAGCTCTTCCCTTTGGCCCCAGGTCAGGATCGCTGAGCATTTCCAACCGGTTACCTTTGCTCTTTTGGCAAATGGATCTTAAACCACCTTGAACATCAAGGTCTGGATTAAGAGCAAAGAGAAACCATTGATGTAGCAAACTTTCCGTACAGTAAATTGTGAGGAGAAGCTTGGCACTACATTAACCTTTCTTTCTCAAAAAACCTGAATAGCTGTCCATAACAGTGACATGGCTCCACCAGCCCTAGAGGCTTTGGGGAATTCTACAGAAACGGGCTGTTGAGGCCAGACCTTATCGGTGAGTGTAGAAACCAACCTGGATCTCGACCTACAGAAATGACAGACTGGAAGAGTGTCTTCTTGCTACCTCATTGTTCTTCTTCCATGGCTGCACTTGCCTCGTTTCTCCACCGCGTGCCGCCCACACCCATGACCTCTTGTCCTCTTGACAGTCAGGGTTCCCTTCTCTCACCCCGCTGGCTCTGACTTCACGCGTCCCCTGCCTTCTCCCTGATCCTCCTTCATGGACCCGCATCCCTCGCAGGTTCCCTTTGGGCCACCAGCCGTGGGGCTGAGCGGGAGATGAGAGATTCTCTCTTGTGGAGCTGCCTCAGTCCAGCCCAGAGCCCCACATCTGAGCGCCGCAGCCTGGGAAACTGCTTCAGGACAGCAAAGATCCCAACCCCATGGTTCAGCTCTCTGCCCTGTCTCTGCTGGCTGTTAGAAAAATCGTTCTGCACTGAAGGGTTCTCAATGATGTTTTCCACGAAAGGAAACCCAAGCCAGTATCTCACCGGAGAGCCAAAAAGCGTGTCATCGCCTCACACAACTTTTAGCAGGTCGCATTTGCGCGGGTCAAAAGACAGTTTGCAGCGAGGACATCAGCGTGGCTGGTGTGTGGAGCTGAGAGCCGCTTATCTCCCGGAACGTTTCCGTGTGAGAGCAGAAGTCGTGTTGTCAGCATGAGCCCCACTCCGCCCACAGGCACAATTACCAGATGAAAACCTTTATGACAACGGAAGAGAAAGACCAAGCGTGAAATTCTGACCCTCTTGTGTTATGTTTTGCCAGTGGCTTCGCAGGAACCTCAGGTTTTTTAACTTAAATTTTCCCGTAGCTTGTAACTCTCTTTGTGAGTTCTGGACTCTGATGCGATGCACACGATGCACTGGGTAAATCTGCAACGTGCCTTGACAGCACAGAGAAAATGAGTCTCTCCTGTCCCTACCCTGGAAAAGGGGTTATCCTTCCATTTCGAGAATAATTGGGAGTTTATTCTGCTTTCCAGGTCTGGAAAAAGAAGTTCTGACAGCTATCAGCAGTGGTGGCGTGTATCAGCTTGTTACCCCTCACGCCACGGTGAGGGATGGCAGCCGCGATGATTACAGCGCTTTGATAAAAAAGAGATCGTTTGAGTCTCAATTTAATTCAAGCCACAAGAGCTGAACATGGCTGGACCAAGCCTTTGAGGGAGTAACCTTCATCTGACGCTCTGCCTGTGAACGTTTCTGAGAGCCGGCTTCGCGGGGAAGATGAAAGGGAGGATGGGAGCCTGGTGGTAATGGGGATGGTGTCTGCAGCTCCTCTTTGTTATAAAATCCCTTAGGAAATCTTAAAATAGCAGCTGCCTTTCATTAAGCCCGCGGCGTGCTCGAGGCAGAGGGATCTTTTCACGGCCCCGTTCTCCGGGAAGGGGACGCACGCTGCACGCGCTTTGGCTGCCTCTTGCCCGAGGGGGAGAAGCCCTCTCCTCTGCCGGGCTCGCAGGACTGATGGCTTTTGTAGCAGCCGGCATGACCACACACTTCTGATTCTTTTCTCGGTTTTTCCCTTCCACGGTTTCGTGAGGAGGATGATGCTTCATCTCACCGTTTCAAACCGTGTGTGGCCCCAACAGAAGACAATTAATTTCTGATTCTGCTGAACTCATTATTAACCTTCCGTCAGATTTATCTTGCTGTATTTCTCAAAAGAGGCTGAAGGGTTCCTTTCTCGATTTCTCTCGCTTTATTTCTCAAAACAGAGGCTGAGGAGTTCCTCTCTCCTCTGTGGTTTCAGATTCCAAGTGCCATTGAGGCAATGATAGCGTCTACGAGCTGCGCCTGCCGAGCCTTCGTTCTGTGGGTTGTGTTTTTTGTTTTAAAGAAAAAAAAAAATAGCAACTGTAGTGTTTGCTGGTGGTAGCAGACTGACAAACCCCTTCCAGAGACTGCCTCCTGCTTTCAGATCTGGCCGTACACTCAGCACCACGGTGGCCATTCTGGCGCTGTTTTATCAGGAACCTATGCATGCTGGGCATTGAAAGGGTCTGTCCATCGATTTCTCAACTTCTCCACAAAAACTGTCAGCCCAAGGCTTGACTCTGCGTATCATCACGTTGGGTCTGCTCCAGGACTGTACAATCCTTGGGTAGATTGACACTGAAGCGAGGGCTCAGTACATTTTATTCACATTGAGAAGTGGGGACGACTTTTGTCCCTCCTGGCAGAGGTCAAATTTGAACCCAGACCTCAGGAGAGTCTGTGGTTTGTATGGTTCGTGTGCCTGCGTTCAACCCAGGGTGCAGCCTTCAGGAGTCTCTCCAGTTGAGCCTTGTGTGTGATTAATGTTCTCATTTGACATCTGGTGGGGGTCTCAGCACAATTCCACACGTCATACTCACATCACTTAGATATTTTGATGGAAAGTATATGTATGGGAGTGAAAATCAGATTAAATACAAACTGGAAGAGTCATGGCTGCGTTGTATGAACCCACTACTCTGTCATGACTGAATTTATCACCCCAAGGCTTGGCTTTAGGTGAAGCTAGAAATCTTAAAGACAGTGATTTGTGGGAGTTCTGGTTGGGAGAGCTTTAATTTTTTCTGTCCTAAAAACCATTATCTGGTGAAATTTGTGTTCCTCACTTGACTGTTCTTGCTCGTGTCTACAGCTCTAACACAGGCAAGTTATGCTTTTTCGCTGAGCCCATCAATATTACTTTCGTTTTCCCTTCATCATGTAAGCCATTGCCAGCTTTTTCATTTCTTTTTTTCACATCCTTTCCCCTCCCCTGAATTTACTTGGACCAGTCAACACTTTGATAAATGTCATGTAAGCGTTGTTGTGTCCACATTCGTAGACTTTCATGTGGTAATTTGCTCAGCCCTTCAAAAGCCGCGTGCCGTGAAGGTGCAGTGAGCGGTCTGTGAAAACCTGGATCTTCGGGGGTGTGGGAAGCTTTTGACCTAAAGCGTCCTGGGAATCCTTCCCCACATTCCCAGTTTGTTTGAAATTCTGTTTGTGATGCCGTTTTCTGAAAGCCTTGCTCTTTTTGTTGCATCCAGCTGGTGTTTCTCTGCTTCCTCGTGTATGTTCTTTGCTGAAAATTGAAGCAACTGCAACAGCTTCCTTGGATCAGTAAATCAGTTTTCAACAGATTCCATAGACACGTTTGCAGATGGCAGTTGGCGGTGGGCAGAAGGTGTTCTGCCTGCATGGCCACAATGTCGGTTCTTGCTCTGCACCCTGGACACAGCACATCTTTCACCCGCAAACACTTCAGCAGCAAGCGTTTTGTCTCTAAGCTTGACCCTGTCTGACTTTATAGAGCTGTAAAAGATCGTAAGTGTGGCGATAACTCACTTTTCCCGTTATTTTTAAAGGTTTCCTCTCTCTTCAAGTTTCTGTGCCAGGTACAGAACCTCCTCTTTTCTTTAGCAAGTGTGAAAGGTATTGAACAGTGTCTCGCTGTTTCAGCTGGATATCCCGCTACACCCCATGGAGCGTGGAAGGGGGGAGATGTTGTTCCAGCTCTTTCCAGCCTTTCTGCTTGCTAGCCTGCGTGGCAGATGTCTTGTCGCTGCAGCAATACGTGTTTGCATCCTGTGATAGGATCACAGGGGTCTGAAAAACAAATGAGTCGGTATGCAAAAGCTCTGAATTTTATTTTCCTCCCAGAAAAAGTGATGTTCGCCACACTTCAGCCTGTCCTGAGCTGCCTGGAGAAGCACAGCAGATTGTGGATAAAAGCCGAGTGCAGTCACGCTGTGCAGGATACAGGGACCTCATCCCTGCATGGAGCTGTGCCTGCGCACGGCAGCCTCTGCACAGACGTGCTTGCTGCTGCAGCTCTCACAGCGCTCTCGCTCTCCTATCCCCCCTGTTTAAAGACATTTTCGCTCCTTTTAGGCATGTGGATCCTTCCCTGCTGGTCAGTGTCACAGATACCTCTTTAATTCTCTCCCCTATCATTGGGTGGGGGCAGGGACTGTGTGAGCGGGTGTGTGTGGTTTGGCCCCCAGCCAAGGGCCAACCCATCACACTCAGTAATCCTAATCTGTGCTGCATCACGCTGCATCGCCATCTCCATGGTACTGGCTTCACAAAGTCTCGACGCCCTTGGGTTGCTCTTTCCAGATGGGGGCAAGTGTAGCGTTTTGTTTAGAACACATGCATCGAGATCCTCTTGCACCTGGCTGCTGGCTCTGCTTCATCTTGATCAGTCACTGAAACAAACAAAGAAAAAATAAATCAAAGCTTCAGGTTTGTTAATTCCTGGTGTCTCTTCCTCACAAATTCACCTTTTGGATGGGGCTTTGGGCAACCTGGGCTAGCGGGAGGTGTCCCTGCCCATGGCAGGGGGTGGGACTCAATGGGCTTTAAGGTCTCTTCCCACCCAAACCATCCTGTGATCTGTGATTCTGTGCCTTCCGTTTTCTGTTTTATGGACATATCACAAAGTCTCTCCCAGGAAACTGAGGTCCATAAAGCTTCTTCAAAGTTGGGAAGAAAAGCTTACATGTCCAGACATCCTTCTAGCATAACAATGAATGGTGACCTACTGAGAAATGACATTTATGTCTGTGGTGCGCCAGTCTTCTGGGCTTTACGTTGCTATAAGCAGAAGAGAGAGGACGGAATCGTAGCAGGGGTTTTAGGTCAGGACGCGTTGTGATAAACTGTTAAATCTGTATTTCTGCACCTGCACAAGCGGCAGCTGGGAGAGGTGCTGCACACCCCTCTTTGCAGGAGCTCGGAGGGACCCCTGCTCGTGCTGCCTTCAGCCGCTTTCTCTGCTCCGCGCAGGCTGGCAGCGCACGGTCCGGGAGCACTGCTCGGGGGCTGGAAGGGCAGCGCAGAAATGTTTGGGGCTGTTTTGAAAGCCAGACTCTAATGCAAAGGCTGTTCTGCTCACATGTATATGCTTTTGCAGCAAAAAGTCAATATTACAAGAAAAGTAATTTGGGCGCTGATGAAATCAATAAGCGCTACGGCTCCCGTCAGGAGTTTGTACGGAGTCACACCCCGGGAATCGATGCCCATCGCAGGGTGCAGCCGCTGTAATTTCGCACTGGTGTTGCCATGATCCACTGCGAGGCTAAAAATAAAGAATCTCAGAAGCTGTAAACAGAGTGAAGCGAATCAGATCACCTTTTAGTCTGACTAGTAGCTAGACTGTCTTTAAAACTATTACCCTGAAAACTATTACCCTTATTTTTGGCACTTTACTGACCTCAAACTGTGGTTTCCCAAACCCTTATATCTTATGGTTCAGCATCTTTTCTAAAAAACCTTCAACAGAGAGTGTCATGTTGAACAGGACATGAACCTGAAATAATTCTGAAGGCTACAAAACAAGCTTACATTCAAAACAGTTCGTTTCAACACAGCCAGGAATGAAAGCACATAATTTTTCTCCTATGGGGGGTATTTTCCAACACCATGCTTAGACATGAAAATAAGAGTCTTTCTATAGCTAGGTCTGCGTACGAGTAGATAAAATTCATTTGTCTAGGGGGAGGGAACAGTTCAGCGCTGATAACGATATGCTGTCCGATGTGTCAGCGTCGTAGTAAAATGACACGTGGTGTTTGTATGCTCACTGTAGTATGAAGAAGAAGAGAAGCAGGAATTCGGTGCATGCAAAAGGCATCCATGGATCCACAAAGCAAAAGCCCCTCTGTGTATAAATCTGCACAGAGGTGTTTGCTCAGTGCTTGGGGAATCAATGAGCTCTCTTAGCAAAGCCCAGTGTAGTTTGCTGCGTAAAGAGCTGCTTACATGCTGAGAGATCAGAGAGGCCGATAGAAAGCTGCAGTTAATAAAGTCATGGAAGAGTTGAGTTGGGAGGGACCTTCAAGATGATCTAGTCCAAAACCTTCCCCAAAGCTGGACGGACTTCAGAATGAAATGCTTATATGAAATGTAGTAGTAGTGTACAAAACTGGCTTCAAACCTTCTCTCTGGCAGAATATCTCATTTCATACGGCAAAACCTACCAGCAGATCAGACCGAGCCCCTTTCAAAGCACAGGAGAGAGGACATTTGGGACCAGATTCAATTTTGGTCATTTTGGTCAACAGAGCTTCAGTGCTTTGCTTCTCTATCCCTCCGTAAGGAAGAAGAGGAAGGGCTGCTGCCGACAGCTTGAATTTCAAGTTCCGCAGTCCAGTCAAAAGCCATGAAATGGGGACTGGTGTTAGAAGAAAGACAGATTTTCAAGTTTAAGGTTTTGAAGATTCACCAAGGCGTATTTGCAGCATCACAGTGCTCGTGAAACCAGCAGTGTCTCCTAAATGAGCAGGGAACGTGTCTGACTTTGAGAGATGTAACCAAGAACGTTGAAGAAACTGATTTGATGTAACGCTGCCATTCCCTGGGGATTGAAGACTGTGAGAGGGGAAAAGGGGTCTCTCCTTTGCTGTCTTTCTCGTTCCTTTTATGGTCTATTAAAGACTGGGCACATAAAAAATAAAATCAGATTAAAAGAGGGATGGATGTATACCCAATAAAGCCTCTTGCTCCCAAATGGTTTAGATCCACAACACACTGACTAGCACAAGAAACATCCAAATGATCTTAATTTGTCGTGCTGTGTAAGATAACGGAGTTGGCAAGGCGGTGGTATCACCTACTCCAACATCTCCCGTGCTTTGTAACAGTTTGCTCTTTTCCTCTGTTCTTTCGGCAAAGAGAACGTAATTTGAATTATCTCTGCAGCATTAACATGTGCATTTAAGCTAGAACAAGTGTTGCCAAAGGGCATCATCATCGATCCGCATCAGGGGGGAGAAGATTGAGAGGTGACGGGCCATGCTCACCAACCGTGCATCGCATCCCCCTCTAGTGACCGGTCTGCATACCAGCCTCGGCAGGGCTGGCTGGAAACTCCTTCTGGAGTATTTTTCTGTCGGAGGAGTCGTGGTTTTGTTTTGTTTTCAGTAAAGCATGGAGTTCATGGAAATTCTCTCTGGGAATTATCAAAATTTTCCTTTTTACATGCAGTTGTTTGATCGCTGAAGAAATTGGGCTCCTGGGATTTGTCGTGGTTTATAGTGTAGGACAGCTTCGAGGACAATTTGAGAACGGAACAATTCAGTCAGGTTATTTAGTTAGTTACTTACAGGGAAAAAATTTAAATTTCTTTGCACAGCACGTTATGAAATGTCTGCTTTCCATCTTAACTCAGGACAAAATCAAAAGTGACACCCTTGAAAATTTCCAGAAATATTTGGCCTCATTTCCCGACGCGCTCTACTAAATGAGTTTGTTTCCAAGACCTTCGAGGCTTAATTTTTCTTAGGACTTTAACCTAGTCTCTGTTTGTATATTATCAATTTTCTGCAAGTGCCTCCCTCCCGGTGTCCTTTCGTTAGTAGTTCTAACACTTTTGTATCTGCACCTTATGGACAAACCAGCGTGGGCAGCAGAAAGTCAGCGAGAAGCCCTTGAGCTTCTTGTCACCCTTGTGCTGTTGTGTTCTTCTGAGGTAGCTGTGTCGAGATAATGGGGTTTGAGAAGATGATACAAAACATCTGGAGTACGTATAACCTAGGTGTAAGAGGAAGATTGCCTGATGGACTGTGTGTGTATTCTGCGTGAGCCTTTTGGACTTTCCGACCACGGCTGATTAGAGGACTCTTGGTTTGCAGATCTTTGTGGTGACGTGTCCGTTGCAGATTTATTGTGAGTCACAAGTTTAATGTATGAGCTGGGCACGTGCCAGCTGAAAGCCTTCCAGAGAGCACTACTTTTTGATAGTGTGGGTTGTCACAGAGTCAGAGAAGGGTTTGGGTTGGAAGGGGCGTTAAAGACCATCCAGTCCCACCCCCTGCCGTGGTTGTGTCATAACCGTTCGGAAGGTTGTGCCAGTCCAGTCCAACAGCCTTTGGCTCCTTCAGCGTCAGGTCAAAGTATGTGACTCGCCAATGGGGAACACATCTTCTTTGCCCAAAACGTATGAACCGCTTCAGCCACAACTCTTACACAATGCAAGAATTGAGAGTCGTCAGCTGTCCTGTGTGCCCTGGGGGTTCCGATCACATCGGCGCTGTAGTCCCTAAAGGCCATTGCAGTTCCTTCCCTGCTGTCCTTTCCTGAGATCCTCGTCCAGTCTGGCTTTAAATGTCACATTGTAAATCGGCTTCTGTCATTTCTCTTGGTGAGTTTATTCGGGAGAAAAGCCCTGACTCTGAGTAAGCAATTCATGTTAGTTAGTGGCACTCAATTAATTAAAATTCTCAATAATTCTGTGTTTCTGAAGTTATACACTAACATTGATTTTGCCACTGTCGTGACCAAAGTTTGCCACAGGCGGGCCAGGAGTGGAAATGAGGAGTGGCACGTCTTAAAAAATGATGCAGCGAGGAGCACGGTTGATACAGAAAAGCGTCGTTGCGCTTCTCACACGTTCCTCTTAGAAATAGTGGGAGATGGCATACTACAGAGAGGAAGATGATATAAAAGCCTGGCTGTAATTAGACACTCACTTTGGAACTCTTCTGTAAATTTCACTTACCGATTGCTGCTTCCTTAAGAAGTGAAATCTCATTTCTATTTTTTTCAGTTTGGCTTTTCTTTCTTAATGAAGTTGCAAAACGACAGCTAAGAGCCGAGGCAGAGCTTTGGTTTGTTACAAACCGATGTTGCATGCTTGAGTTGATGGCTCTTTGTTTCCTCGCAAACGAAGGCGTATGTCAGAGCTATTGGGTTTGGGCGATATCCTCCCAGCAGCTGTTCAGGAATGAGGTGTATCTGGACACCAGTTTTCCTGTATCCTTTTTGAGGGAAGGAGGTTCCAGCTTTGAGTCTTCTCCTAGGCAACGTTCATCAGGGAGACAGAACCAAGGGCTGGGACATCAGTTGCTTGAGCCTCTGTAGTACATTGACACCTTCAGGGAGAATGCACTGTCTTCTTTTAGGGTTAGACACCGGCATTAGCAAATGAAAATGGAATTCTCGGAGTGCCTGAGCATCCGAATTGTCCCTGGTGTGCGCTATGGGCTGTACGTGTGGGCTGCTTACAACACTCCCCCTAACCTGGATGCGGTCTGGAGGGGCTCAGAAGCTCAGCTCTTAAATGTGGATAAAATTCAGCCCAACTCTGTTTTTCCTCCTTTGATGGAGCTGATACTGGTGCTACACAAATGCACAATAGCTGTCGAGGTGAAAATGTGCAACAAACGCCCATTGGGTTCTTCTCTGATCCGTGTCTCTTCCTTTTCACAGTTTCAGTGTTTGAAATGCTTTGGTTTGGTTTGGTTTGGTTTGGTTTGGTTTGGTTTGGTTTGGTTTGGTCTGCAGCTTTTATAAAGTGGGTAAGATATAGCTATAGCCTTATGCAGACATCTCTCTGCAGTTGTTTTGGAAGCTTATTCTTTTAGCTCCCTTAATGAACAGAAAGGATGCACACGTAGGGTTAGGTTTCCTCCCAGACATCATCCATGTCCCTCACTTTCTTTGGGCAAATAATAAGGGAATGTTCTTCACGTTACCTTCAGTAAATGGGTTTAAACCACCACACAAATCTCATAATTCACCTCTCTGGTTCTAGTAGTTTTAGGACAAATCCAGTCGGTTTAACTCTAAGCCTCCAGCTATCTCTGCTGACAGTCGAAGGCAAAGCTGTGGTTCTCCAACCCCCTGCGCTCGCCGGAGCCTGCGGTTGCCATGGTTTCAAGGATTTTGCAGAAATCAAAACCCTTTGGTAGGTGTCAGCACAGAGTAATTATCTTTGGTAAATGATTTCTCTGATCTCCAGATGTCCTGACGGAGGACATGTGCTGACCAAACAGGAATTTTCCTGCATTTATCCCTTCCTGCAGCCCTCGCACCGTCACTCCAGCATTTCCCAGCACCATCAGGTTGCACGGCGTTCCCGTCTGTGCAGTCCTGCTGGGTCAAACCTCCGGCCACGCTCCCGAGCGGCCGGGCTCCTCGCACCGCAGGGCACCAGCCGTCGCCCCAAACCCCTCCTTGCCGCTGCTCATAGCTGCAGCCCCCCCTCCCCGGGGATGCCGCTTGCATCCTATGGACCCCTTCGCTCCAGGAGCTTTGGAAGGAGATGCCACCAAGAGGTTCCACCACCCCAGGGAAAAGGCACTGTGGTTTTTGCATTTTAATGCAAAATGGGGTTCTTTGGATGTCCAGTGATGAACAATACCGTATGCCTGCGATTATTCCCGTCAGACAATGGCGAGGAATATGCATTTCATGGGCAATAAGGTGAAACGGTTAAAAAATCGCTGAGAGCTCCTGACGGGTGAGGCAGATGGAGAGCTGGCGCGTTACCCGGGGCTCGGCTGGGATCCGAAGTAACTCAGCACACATCGCCATGGTGCTCTGCTGGCTCTCAGAGCCTTCGCGGGCAGGGACACAGCGGAACCGGGGCACGCAGGGCAGGACCGGAACCAGGGCTGGTAGATCCCCGACAGCGCAGCAGGGAGAAGCCTTCACCCCAGAGGCTGAGATAGCCCCAGGATGAACGACGGGTCTTAATTTCATAAACAAAGGGAGATATTTTAAGAAGTACCTCCATCCCATGAAGGTAACGTGCATTATTAAGTGCAGTGATTAAATTGGAGAGGATTTACCGTTGTGTCATCGGGTTTTCCCCCAGTTTAATGGATTTCTTACGGCTTCTGGTGATCCATCCTGTACGGACTCTCCAGATCCCTTCCTTCCATCAGCACAAACTAGGAGTTACCACTATGAGTTGACATGATGCGAGCCTTGAAAGAGAAAGGAACCAGCCCGTGTACGTGGGTGTACGGACCCTCGCTGTGTTTCTCATCGATCGTCTTTGTCACTCCGTCCTGCGGTGCAGCGCACGTGTGGAGCACGGCTGTTACCCTTGGTCTGTGACTCATTGCAGAAGTTGGTTTGCTTTGGCGTTGGTGAGAAACCGACATCCTCGTCTACGGAGCTGGCGGGTTTGCCTTCCCCGCGCTGCTGTGTCCTTCACCGCAGTAAATGCGGGATGGAGATCGAAGCGGTTTCTCTGCAGACATTCATCCCCTTAAGCGGGTGATTTGAGCTCCTCAGGGCTTTAGCTGCCAACCAAAAACTGCACAATTTTCACCCTCTTTAAGACGCTGTCAAACAATTACCCATAATAATATTTTTTTTTCCCCCAGTCACAATATTCTGCTGTACGAGGACGGTCATGCCGTTGTTGCTGATTTCGGAGGTAAGGCGCTTCTGTGAAACGTTCATAAACATTCGTAAACTAAACACGGGCTGAGAACATGCTGAGGTTGCTCCCCACTTTGATGTGAGAGGACACAAAAGGCTTTTGGGGAGGAGAAAACCTGTATTTTTGTCCCGGACCAGCTGAGGGGCAGCGCGGGCGGCGGGGGGATGGACGCGGCTCAGCCTGAGCCGGGTCTGGCGCAGGTTCGAGGAAGAGGCTGGGTGGAAATGCCTGTGACAGAGGGTGTTATGCCAGTGCTGGATTTGGCGTGTGGGTTTCAGAAACCTCCTTGTCTGTACACATCCTTGCTGAAAAACAGCTCTCACAGCCCTCAAAACCCCAGAGTTACTTAACAAAACCCCCACTCTCTCCCAAGCCTTTTGTATAACAAGGTGAGTGTCTGTATTGCTCTGACAATAATTTTTTTTTTGTTCTCTGTGTTTCAGAATCTAGATTTTTGCAATCCCTGGATGAAGACAATATGACAAAACAGCCTGGGGTCTGTTTCTTGTTTTGTTCCAAATAACTGGTACAAAGCATACAGGCAAGCTCAAGTCTAGGAGAAAATGATGAAAATGACGTTAGAAATACTTTTGTTGCAAAAGATGGACTGGTATAGAGTGTTTTATCTCTCTTAATGTTTATTTTTTTTCCTTTAAGCCTCTTTAACAGCAGAGATGAGTGAATATACAATATCTGCAACAGAAAATAATGTTTTGTGAGGTTTTCTTTGGAGCTCTATTGCCCCAAGATCCCCAGTGAAGTGTCACGGTGTTAACCCGCCCTTCCCCACTCACGCACACATGGTGCTGGCAGGTGGTTCCTATTTATAACAGGGAGCTGGTTACCCCACGGTGATTTTCTTTCAGAGCTCTGTTCTCCATGCCAAGCCTGCTGCTCAGAGGCAGTCAGCTGTACAAGACAGCAATGCTGTCTGCAGTCCAGGTCCAGTTGCGTCCTGGTGCAACTCCGTGGCTGTGGAAGTTTGCATCGTTGTGATGACTGATGGGTGATGCTAAAACCAGGGCTTGGCCATCACCTCTTAACAAACTGGGGGCTGAGGCTGGGTGTTCTGCTTTTGTTCTGGCACTGCTCTCGTGTTTAAAGCCCCATCAGTCTGGCTTCGTGGGGCTGAGACAGCTGCCACGCTAACGCTGCTGCGTGCAACCTGCAATAATTCACTGCCTGGAGTCTGCAAGCCAGGCGAAAAGCTTTCGTGGCAAATTTACCAGTTGTTTTATGGAGCAGTGGAGACAAGGAAATAAGGAAAGAAAGGAAAAAAAAACCCAACATACAAGTACAGGAAAAGATGCACATATGAGGAAGCAAACGCTGTTAATGTATGGCTGATGTTAACGCATGGCTGATGTTTCCCGACATGCAGAACCTACGCTGGATGGCCCCCGAGGTGTTCACCCAGTGCACCAGGTACACCATCAAAGCTGATGTCTTCAGCTACGCTTTGTGCCTCTGGGAGCTGCTGACAGGGGAAATTCCATTTGCTCACCTGAAACCAGGTAAGACGCTCAATGAATTCCCATTTAGATTTCTCCGAACTAGAGAAGTAGCTGCACTGTGCAATATCCACCGGTACGTTACCAGAGTTTGTCATTCAGCACCGAGATTGTGCATTCAGTGCAAAGCCAGAACTCTCCCACTATAGCCACAGGTGGTATTCTGCAAAAAGCAGCTTGGAAGATGTTGTAGGCTTTATAGTCTGTGTAAAAGTCCCACATTTAAGATATACGTTCAGATAATGACTATTCGGTTAAACACAAGTCCCATGTTTTCTTCAAAGCATGTCGTTCAAGGTGAGGAATCTTCTTCACGACATTTTCATATGTTATCTTTAGAACACTGACTCTGATTATGTGTCCCTGGCTTTTTTTTTTTCTGCCTTT
>WKFP01014734.1:220044-237566 GCA_011057875.1 Pterocles orientalis | reverse complement strand
AAAAAAAATTAACTCTGCTCTGCTTAACCCACGACAAGAAAAAAAAAAAAAAAAAGAAAAACAAACAACCAAACAAAAATAACCCCGATGGTTCTGAGAGGTAACTGGAGAATGCAAAACTTAAAGTTTATTAAATAGAGAGATTAGCTCTTTGCTGAGGTTTTTACGGTCTGGGGGTTTGCATCTACTGCAAACCTAGCAGCAATTAGGCACCCAGGTGATAACGGCTGTGTCGTGATCAGGCCATTGTGTAACCGAGGCCCGGGCCACCCTGCAGTGCCGCTGGGGTCTGCAGCAGCCTGGGGACAGCCGGGGGTCCTGGGCTGCGGGGGACACGAGAGCTGTTCCACAGCCGCGCACCTGGGCGAGCAGCTCAGAGCAGGAGGTCGATGTGTTTGATCTTTATCCTTTTGTCACCCTTTTCCTTAGGGGATGGCCATGCATCTGCAGTAATCCTCTCTTAATAATTTTTTTTTTTTAATTGAAGGTTAACTCATTTTTTTTTTTCCCCAAAGGCTGCTTTTTTTTTTTTTGGGGGGGGGGGGGTTAACCTCAATTAGAGTGTCTTCAGTGTGTTACCAGTGGTGTTTCAGTTCAGCTCCCCATGGGAACAGGGCGGGCTGGGCACCCCCTGAGCTGCCAGCCGTCACCCTGATGGCTCCGCACCCCTGTGCCGGGGGGGGTCCGGCGGAACGGGACGTGTCCCGGGCTGACGGTGTCTGCGGCTGTCCCTGCAGCGGCGGCGGCGGCAGACATGGCATACCACCACATCCGCCCCCCCATCGGATACTCCATCCCCAAGCCCATCTCCGCGCTGCTGATGAGGGGCTGGAACGCCTGTCCCGAGGTGAGTGTCCCCACCCTGCGCATCGGGACAGCGGGGACAGCTCTGGCCAGCCGCCCGTCCGAGCTCGCGTGGCCCCGAAGCCCCGGGTTCCGAGGCCAGAGCCGGGGCAGAAACCCGCGGGGCAGACAAGGTGTGTGTCGAGAAATGCAGAAGGGTTGGTGAACTAAGGAGGAAAGTGAATTAACATTCTCTCACTCAGTGAAACTTTAATTGTGTAACTTTGATAATGACCAGAGTTATTATTGGGTGAGTAGAACAGGTAAAATCTTGGGGTACTCTTTCCATGTGAAAAATCAAACCCACACCATCAAAAGAGGAGTGCAGTTAGCCTGGACGTGGATAAACTTCTGACTACTCTCACACCATGTCCTGAGGTTATTCCCATAAGGGATGCTTACAGGAGCAGCTGTACGAGAGAAGCAGGAACATGATTTACAGGTTGTACAAATATTTTTGCTCTTGATCTCTGTTTCCTGTTGTAGCTTTAATCCTAAAAAGTTCATATTTATGGTCTTTGGAGCTGGCAAACCGTGTTTTTCATTTTTTCCAATGCAAAAAAAAAGTGGTTCTTTTGGATTACTGAGGGGAAAAGAAAATTACTGATTGCTTTTTACTTTGAGACCCCATGAAGGTGTCTGTTCCTGTAATTAACATTGCTTTATGCAAGGAGCACTCATACTATGTTGGCAGTTCTTTTGGGTACTAAACCAGACCAAATCCAGCCAGCTGTAGATCTTTCCTGCCAGGCTGGGGACAGCTGTGCTTTGCAGCGGTCCCAGCCCGGTCCCTCCAGTTCGGCGTCTGCTGGGACAGACGAGGGGTCGCTTACAGGACCCCTCTCTGCAGCAGCTGTTCCAGCTGTGGCCTGGAGACCAGGGACAGAGGTTACACCGGCCCCGTGCATCCCCCTGGAGCCCCCCGCCAGCTCTGGCAGGTAACGGCGCAGCCTGGTCCCGGATGAGGCGCAGGACAGCCGGGCAGGGCTCCGAGCAGCCGTGAGGGCAGTCCCGTGGAGAGGATGCCGCAGCGTGGCCACTGCCATCATCTCCGTCCTGCCTGGACAGAACTGCAGGGCCCCAGTCCTCCTCCAGCCTCCCACTTCATCCAGGCACTCCATTATTTACCCGAAGCATCATGTAATTCCCCTGTGCATCTAACTGTTAGATTTTTTATTTTTTTTTTGCTACGCCATGACATGACCTATTTGTTTGAAAAACTGAAAGCCATCTGTTCTATTATGTTTCAAAATGACTACATTGCTCATTATTATCGCTGCTGCTGTTTTGGGATGCATTTTTCATTGCTTAGGGAGGTGAGCAGCAACACCACTCAGCGCCGGGCTGGGCACAGCCCACGAGGTACGTGTGTCAGCTCCTTCTCATCAGCTGCATCACCGCTGCTCCCAGAATGGGCCTCTGCTATTCCAGCTGGCTCAGCTCCTGATGGGTCTTCTTATTATTTCAATTTTCCTCCTGCATGATGTGGAATTTATTTTTCGGAGGCTTAAAATAGTAAACACAATGAATATTTTATCCTGAGCGGCCACCCTGGGAATTTCCGTGCGGGACTCTGGTTGATGCTGATAGAGGCATACGCGGTGTAATGGATACAGTCGCTGTACCTCGTTAGCATTTCCTCAGCTCATTTGGCCCCAATGAAAATAAACCCACTTTCCACAATCCTGATGCCCTCTGTCACTCGTCAGCATCGCTCCAGCATCGCTGCATCCCCATAATGTTCCAGAGCCGGGTGATGGCGTTACAAGGCAATCGACAGCTCAGTCGGCCAGGGGAACTCCGCACAAGATGTGGGCGAGAACTTACGAAAACGAGTTTTACTAAATGTGTTTTGCTACCACTCTCAGCAACAAAGGTGTTGAGTTACTTCTGAGGGAATGGTTTCAGGGCCACTGGGCAAAACGTCTAAAAGATGAAGAGCATCGCCATATCGCCGTCCGTTATACAGCATCTCGCTGCAGAGGCATAAACAGAGACATTTACTTAAGAGAGGTTATTTGTTAAGGGAAAAGATGAATTTTGGGGCTCAGGGGGTGCTCACAGGTCAGAATGCTCCAAGAGGTTTGCTCTCTTAAAAAAAAAAATGCAGAAAAATGAGTATATCTGTATGGATTTTGCTGGATGTCTATGAAATGCCTCCAAATTTGAAAATTCATCCTTTTATTTGCCTTTAATTTCGTCCAATGTTCATCCCGACTGAAAACAAGTTCCCGTGGGTCGTGTCACCGTTACTGTTTGTCGGGTATTGAACATCTGTTTCCCAGAAATTGTGACAGGAGTTGTTTCCAAAGGCTAGGAAATTAGACGGTGTCTCTTAGGCAGCTTTTCCATTAGCTGTTTTAATTTGTAAGCTTTAATTAGAATCGAATAATTATCCATAGTACCTGGGGCTTAGATCAGTAAAGAAAATAAACCTTGTTTTGGTTTTGTTAAGTAGGACTCTGCTGTTGGGGTCAGTTCTCCACGGGCTCCCGTGGCTCCAGTCGAGTTCCCGGGAAGGTGCTGGAGCTCGTCACCGGTGATAAAAGCAGCGTTTCTGGAAGGCTCTGCAGGCTGGAGCTCGGGGATACACCCAGCTGCTGTCACATGCATTTTCCTCCTTCCCCTTTGGAGGAAGGAAAGCATCTAGCGCCCGTCCTGTCGCGAGGCTGGCTCGGGAAGGGCTGGACCCTGCAGCCTGCTCTGCGTGTCATCCCGCTGCGGCGGCGGCTCGCAGGTGCCGGGGCTGCGGGACCCTGTCCCCAACCTCTGAAATCACTCCTGCCTCTTGCAGGCGGTTTTGTCGAGGGCGATGTGGTGATGGGAATGGGGAGCTTGATTAGCAGTTAATTAATTAATTAAGGTGTTCCCAGTCCCCCTCTGCCAAACGCTGCTGTGTGCGATGGTTTAGCTGAGCCCCAGCTCAGCCCGTGCCGTAAGCTGGGATGGGAGCTGATCGCGGTAACGAGGAGGAGGGACGTCTGTCACCCCATCCGTCACCGACCCTGTCCCTGCCCTGGCTCCACACCTCTCCTGCAGACGTGCCCGGGAAGGGGTCGGGCAGGTGGTGGGGAGCAGCCGCGGGGATGGTGCACGTGGGGCAACGTGGGGACGGCAACGAGGGGAGGACAAGGGTGGGCGTGAGCCCCGTCGTGGTCCGGAGCTTGTCCGCAGCTGTTGCTGTGTCCAAAGTCTCGTCTGTGGGCAGGGAGGAGGCACGGCTGATCTGTGTCAGCAGAGCAGGGATTTATTGCTGGAATTCTTGTCCTCTGATGATCTCGTCAGTGTTACACAACGGGACCGACAGCGCGGTTAGAGCTGTCACACCCCCCCTCGGTTCCCTAGCTCAGTGCCGATGCCCAAGCGATGCCGTGGGATGATGCCATGAACGCAGAGGAGGGGGAACGAGGGGAGCGGCGGTCCGTCACCTGCCCGTGAGTCACAGCAGGGTTACCCCCCTTCCACCTTGACACAGCTCTGCTTTCTCTGCCGCGTTCACAGGGGAGACCGGAGTTTTCAGAAGTCGTCACGAAACTAGAGGAATGTCTGTGCAACATTGAGGTAAGGACCTCGTCCCACCGCGAGGGTCCGTGCGTCGCTGCGCCGTCGGGAGGACGAGTGGGGGGACCTGGTGGCTTTGGAGCCCGCGAGCCGCTGGAGCCGCCTCGTCCCATTGCCGGCCACCACGGGGTGTTTCTGGGGCACGCTGTCAATGGGGGTTTGTACGGGTGCTGGGAGGAGGAGGCAGGGACCAGACGTTGCTGCGGGTGTCCAGAGCTGCCCAGGGAGGTGCCGTGACACCAGAGCGTGACCAGCGCTGGGGGTGCACTGCGCAGGGGTCCTGGGCAGATGTTTTACCTCCGTTCATCCCATTCAAGGCTGCTCGGTTTAAAACAAAAAAAAGACAAACTGGCCAAGAGCCTTGGGAGAAAGGATAAATGCAAAGGCAATTCCTGCTTTGGAGTGTGGCTGCGACGCTCATCAGCCTTCAGCCTGGGGCAAGATAAGTGGTAAAGCAGGAGATGGTTCGGGGATGCAGCTCCTGAAATCGCATTTTCTCTGTGTGTGTGTGTGCATGTAGCAGTTTTTAAAGGAAAAAACCAACCTCCTTTTAAAAAGGATCGCTGCTCTCGAGCGTAAGGGTCAGAAAAGACAGCCCGTGATCTGTTACCTTTCTTCATGCTCTGGCTGCCGCTGCTTGCTCCGTGCGTAGGTGGAAGCTTTTAAGTGTAAAAAAAAAAAGAAAGTGAAGCACTATATCACACGAAACTGTGTCATCTCGTGGGAGACCTGACTCCTGTGATACACAGGCAGCGGCGCGCGCAGGAAGAAATCTGGGTCAGGAGCTTACACACAAAAAGATAAAAAGAAAGTGTTACCTAGCTGGGGAGTCAGACCCAAGCTCCGCCGCGTCCCGGGCAGAGCCTTGCCTAGGAGGAGTTTCAGGGAACAAGGTTTCTAGTAAGTGAAGTTCTGCAGCCGATGGAGGATGAAGGCAGAGAATTTTCTCTCCTCATCTCCATCTCTTTCCTCTGCTTTTCCTTCTCCTCTCTCAGCGAATCATTTCTGCTCCCCCGACGTGTCGCAGACACCGGGAGCGGCAGTGACCTGTTGTGCCACCGTGTCCAGGTCCCTGCTGCTGCAGGCGCCCGCGTGGCACGGTTGGTCTGTGTATAAACACGTATTGGCGTGCCAGCCCTGTGCTTACGTCGCCCTTGGTCTGAATTCCTGCTGGGGACACTCGGCGGGACCGCGGTGACCCCGCAGCACTGCCAGTGACCGTGGGACAGCCTCGCCGGTGGCTCCTGCCGGGGCGGCAGGGATGTCCCCAGCTGCACAGGGGATGCTCACAAGCCGAATCACTCGCGGCTGAGTGTGGCACGTCGTCTGGAACACCATCCAAGCCCCGGGTGGTGGCAGATGGGCAGCTTTGTTTGGCAGGGACCCTGCAGGTCTCCTCGGCGGGCTGGTGGCTTTTTCGGACGGACTGTACAGGGAGCGTGGGACACACCGCTTGTGAGAAAGGGCCGAGGAAAGACTTGTCAGTATGTAATAACGATGCTTTATTTTTTTTCTTTTTTTAATCCAGTTAATGTCTCCCGCCTCCAGCAACAGCAGCGGTTCCCTGTCTCCCTCCTCATCCTCCGACTGCCTCGTTGCCCGCGGAGGTCCCGGCCGCAGCCACGTCGCCGCGCTCCGCAGTCGGTTTGAGTTGGAGTACGCCCTGAACGCGCGAGCTTACGGAGCCTGGTCGCAGAGGTACGTACAGCCGGGGGGGGACGACAGCATCTCTGCTCCTGTCGCACGGGGGGTTTGGGTGCTCTGAGCGCTGCGGGAGCCGTCCTGCTGCCGAGACAGCAGCTGCCGTTGGCGTTTCCCACCGTGAGTAGCGTGAACGCCGCAGGAAACCAAGCCCTGCCGCGTCCCGGCTCTGCACACAGGACCGCTTGTCTGACCAGGTGTCTGGAAGCTATTTTCCAATGTGCCGCCACCCCGTTAGACTCAGTGGAGTTTGTTTGGTAAGAGGGAGTTTTGTGGGCAGGAGGAACACCCAGCCGCCTGCCCGCAAGAGCCTGTGATGAGACAAAGCGCGGGGACAGCCTCGTGGTCCCCGGGAGCGGCTGCGGTAGAGAAGCAGAGCGACTGGAGAGCTGCCGGGTTTGCATGTGGCATTTCTCAGTCCTGGATTTTAGTTTTTTTGGTTTATTGCACCTTGATCTCACATCGCGGTACGGTTGGATGAAGGGAGCGGGCTGTGCTCCTGGCAGACGGCATTGCCATCCCCGGAGAGCATCGCCAGCTCCCGCTCCCATCCCAGCGCCAGGCTGCTGCCCGGGGAGGCGGCGGGTGAAGGTGTCCGTGCCACAGAGGGGAGGGACAGACAGACAGAAACCAGGCTGTCCCAGCAGGCACAGAGGCGGGAGGTACAAATGCCAAGTCCCTGTTCTTTAAGGAAGATGAAAAGGATCTCAACCTCACCGAGATTGGTGTGGGTCGGCGTTGCCGGGGCTGTTCCTACTGCAGAACGTCCGAAAAATTGCGTTTTGTTCAGCTGGTGACTACAGAAGGATAAGGAGAACTCCAGATATTTTTTAAGGCAGAGTCACATGCGGGTTCTCCATCACTGTACCTTTCAGTTAATGTCTGAGGCAGTCTACCCGCCCGCTTGGCAGCCCTGGTTTTGAGGCAGGTTTAGCAATCTCCCGTCTCCATCCCCTGCGGAGCCAGAGTGCTGCGAAAATGAAACGCTGCGAAAATGAAACGCTGCGAAAATGAAACGAACGCCGCTCTTAATCTCAGCCAGAAGAGCCGCGCACTTGGTCCAGACTTTCCCCTTGAGCACCACTTAGCAGCCAGAACCAGCGGCGGCAGAGCAAGCCCTGCCCTTGCCGTGCGTCCCCGTTAACTGGGCGAGGGGAGTCAGGAATAATCGCTGAAATGGGGAGCTGGGACGGAGGAGCCGAATGAGTCAGTCCTGTGCCTGCTCGGGGGCTCGTGTGGGGCGGCAGGAGGCAAACACCTGCAGACACTGAAATCTTTTACATGAAGATATAAATCAGACCTGAGACATCCATCTGGCAGAACGCGATATCATACAAATTGCATCGCTTTTGTCGCGCGCTGCTGGAGCAGGGCACGGAGGCGGGCACCGAGGGTGCGATGGAGGACACGCCAGCCGGGCTTTCGTTTCTGTAAAGGACCCGATTCTGCTGTGAGTGTAATAGATTTGTGTGACAGGGATAAGAAAGTGACAAACCGGGGTCAGTGCTGGCACGGAGGAGAGAAGGGCACTTGCAGGACCAGAGGGGCTCTGCTCCCGGGGCGGCACCGGGCTCCTTACCCACAAGATCACCAGAAAGAGCATCTCGGTGACTCCTCAGCTGGAGCCAGAAGCCATGGATACACTGTTAAGACAGTCTGGTGGTGATAACCTTTGATTTTCTGTATGTTGTGAGATAAATAATAACCACAGGGTCTGATGGAGCTGATATAAAGTTCTGTTTAGTGTTGTGCCTTCTGCCTGCAGGCTGAGAGGAGCCCGAGGACCGTGGCTGGTGGTATTTTCAGTTAAAAGGCTTCTCGAGGTTTACGTAAGCACGCCCAGTGAATGAAGGGAGGGCTAACTGAGAATGTTTCGGGGTTCGCGTGCGCTTGGTCTCTGTCTGCGGCAATCTGAGAGCAGCTGGGGGACAGTGCTGCAGGTGACGGCTCCTTAGGGTCAGGGATAAAGAACCTGTCGGCAGGACAGGGGTTTGGTCAGTGGCTGGAAGATAATTTGTCAATCTTCCTTCCCAGAGAAAATTATTTGCAGGGATCTGCTAGCGGTGATGCATAAAACACATCCCAGTGGATCCCGGAGTGGTGCCTGGAACTGCTTCTGAAATAGCAACCTACAAACACTCGTGACACCCCAGACAGCCTGTCTAGGGGAGTTCCTGGGAGAATGGATGGGATGTGAGCATGCATGAGATTCACGTTCCTGCTTCATAACTTCTTGCTTTTGTTCACTGCGAATGCCAGGGGCTGGGCACCAGGCTGGTGTGTTTCACGTTATCGTCTCTTCCTTCCAACGCTGTAGAAGGAGCTCTCATGGTCCATGGTCTGACTGACCCCTCCTGTCTGATTTGCAGCACCGGGCAACACCCTTCGCAGGGTCTGTCTTTGGATGACATGAGGAGGAACTTCCAGTACCCCCCGATCGACAAGAACGGTGAGTTAATGCAGAACGCTCCCTCGCGCAGCTCGGTCCGGTTAACCAGCGCAGAGCTGCAGCCTCCTGCGGCGCCAGAAAGCCTCATGAGAAAGCTGACGTGCGGTGGGAGCTGCTGGCTGTGGCCAGGCAGAGCCAGGGAGGGCTCGCCCAGTGCTCCCAGCAGCTCCCAGATGCTCCCGCGGCACGTGAGCCCCGAGCGCTTCAGGGTTGGGATGGGGGATGGATCTGTGAGTAGGGATAAGGTGGGGCGTTGTGTCCTCAAGGCTGCTTCTGCAAAAAGTGGGCAAGGCAGTCCTGTTCCTGGGGTACCACGGGAGCATAACATGACACAAGGAATCCTTATCACCACTCACATCTCCGAGCGCATCCTGTCATTCTGCTCCCCTCCAGCACAGAGACGTCCTGTAATGTACAAATAAAACCTTAAAATGAAGAGTGGATGAGGATATACTTGGCATCAGGGTGGTATCAAGCAGACCGGACTCAAACATCTTGGGCAGAGCTGTCTGGTGTGGATCTAAGGTCAGACTCTTCATCTCACCTCCGTGATGATCTTCGTTCACACTGGGCTCAGCTGCTGCATCCTAGAGACCCGCCCCGGTGTGCGGCCGCTGTCGGCGCCTGCTGTCGGGGCAGAGGGACCAGGAAAACATGTTTCTGTGCACTCTATGCTTACAGACGATTTTCTGTATGTTCAGGTGGCAACGGTGCTGGGTGGCCCCACCGGCTTCTCGGTGTTGCCATCCCCATGCGACGTTTGCTGCTCCCCTGCCCCGGAGCCTCCTCCCTCCTCTCCCGGCACCTGCTCCCTTTCCTGCCCCTTCCACCCTGTCCCTGGGTTTGTTCTGCCTGAGCGCACGTCGGAAGCTCATCATCTCGCCCTGTTTGCTGTTTCTCGCTGGCCTCCTGCACGCCCTCCTCCTCCGAGCTCGCACAGCTCCCGAGATCCTGCTCACATCGATATTTACCGAGAGCAGCGCTGGCGGCAGTGCTGCTGTCATCACGAGGGGTGAGCTATCGACCTTTGCAGCTGAAAGGAAGAGCAAGAACTTTGTTATTGCTTGTCGGCGGCGGATCCCGCAGCTGCAGAGAGCAGGTCCTGGGGGCACGGCTTTCATCAGGCACCCGGCAACCGGCACGCGCCTGGAGGAAGGAAATAAGGAGGAAACAGAAATGATGAGTGAACTCCCAGAGCGCGACCAGCCAGGCGAGACTGCAGAGGGCTTCTCGGGTCTGCGTTAAAAAGGGACACGAGGGCATGAAGGGCTGCTGGAGGAGAGGCTCTCCACGGCTACACCGAAGCTGTGGGATCAAGGAGGGATTTCAGACTCCACCCACGAGACCTCAAGGTTTATTTTCAAATAACCCTGTTCCTTGAATTGAAGTTTCCGGGGAAGGGAACCAGAGCACGCAAGCAGGAGGGGAGGTGTCCCAGCCAGACCTCCGTGTTGCTCCCCAGGACCCGGGACCGTGGTGACAGCCAGCAGCCGGCCAGGCTGAGCCTGTGCCAACCCCGGTGACCATGGAAAGAGCCCCACTGGTGCCAAGGGAAGTGCAGAACCCGGCTGCAGGACACAGCCGGGGTGGAAAAGTGGCTCCTTGCCACAGCCTTCATCTCAGCAGGCTTGTGCAGCTCCCAGCTGCATCCTGCAGTGTCACCAGGAACAGCAGCATCACTGTCCCCTGTCACAGAGCACCGAACCCAGCTGCCCGAGGCCACCACAGCCCTCTGCAGCCCAGCCACCCCGTGCTCCGGCTGCATCCCACGCTCCGAGATCCCGGCGGAGCGATGGAGCTGTTGCGATGCACAGCGGCACCCCGAACGCCCTCAGCCCTTTTCTATGGGAGCGCTTGGTCTAATGATTGCAAACACTTGCACTCTCTGTTCGTGCCACATAACCAACTTCACCGCTGCCTCTCCCCATTCGAGTCCTTTTTGATCTTTTTTCTTTCTATTTGTTTTTTGCCCATTGTTTTTTGCTCTGCAGGCTGTAGACAATAAGGAATAGGTTCACCGTTTTCCATTCTCAGTAAAAGCCCCAGAAGCACCTGCTCCCATTCCTGCAACTGCCTTTCTGATCGCGAGCAATTTTCTGCATTGAGTGCATTTGAAAATAGGAATTGTACAAATACCCACAGCCCTGAATTCCTCAGTGAAAGCAGAGGACCGGCTCTTTGCAGGAAGTTTCACAAACTGTGAGTTAAACTGTACGGTGAAAGCACACAAGGCAGACACACAATGCCCGAAGAAAACTGCAAAAACTGCACATCCTCTAAATTTAAGATAGCTGTGAACACAGAGTAAAAAAAAAAAAAAAAAAAAAAAAAAGGTTTTTTTTTTAATGGCAAACTTTCTCTGTGTTATTAAAACATTGAGATCCCGCTTTGTATGTTGGACACCGCAGCTTCCTTGTGCTCGATTGCTGTGAATTCGTTGCAGGAAGGGCAGGGGCTGTTTGCATCCTGTTTAATTTTCTGCTCAGCAGCTGCTGGGGAATGGCGCTCCGCAGCCAGCAGAAAGGCACCCGCGCGGTCTGTGCCCATTTATCCCCCTCGCAATGCCGTGCACACCGTTCTGCTGGCGCTGGCACTGCAGGGACGGGGATGAGAGCTGTGCTGTGCTGAGCCCCAGGCGCATTTCTCTCTGGTTCTTGCAGGCTACGTGTCGGACCCCATGAGCACCATGAGGTTCCACTCCTGCAGCAGCAGCGGCAGCTTCGAGGAGAGCAGCTGACAGCTCGAACCGTCCCTCCGCAGAGACTTGCTATCACCCGGCAGCGAGTTTTCCCTGAACCCGCCTAACTGCAGGCTTCGTGTGCTACACCGAGATCCCCAAACCCAACGGCTTCAGCTGAGGATGCAAATGTCCCTGTCACCAGTGCTGCCCCGCGCAAGGGCTGGGCTCCTGGTGGCGTGCGTCTGTTTCATGGAGTGAATGTCCGCAGGGAACGCCGCACCTTCGTCTCGAGCAGCAATGAGCTGAGATGAAAGTTAAAGTCCCTCTGCTGCAGCTTCAGAGCTCCCAGGCAAGGGGTTGTCACCTGGGGCTGTCACCCCCCATCTCCTGGGTCACTCCCCATCACCCCCAGCTCCCTGTGGAGGCAAAGTCGTTCCTGCTCCCTGCGGCTGAACCAGGGCTGTCCCCCTGCTGCTGAACCAGGGCTGTCCCCCGCCGTCCCAGACACGTCCCACACCTCCTGCCATCGCTGGGGGCTTGCATGGTCCCAGCAGCTCCTTGGAGCCCCGATCCCCGGCTGCTTTCCTGTGCTCTGAGAATAAAGAGATTTCTGGGTGGCCTCGGTGTCACTGCCTCTGCCAGCTGTCCCTGTTCCCTCGTCTCCTGCCCTGTTTGGGTTCCAGGGATTGTTTTCCCCACAGAGGGTAAGCTTTTGCTCAGACGTTTGCTTACAAAACAGCAACACAGGTGCTGCAAAACGAACCCTAAACCAGAATGAAGACATGCAGCGTTGTGTCACAAACACGATAATCTCAACACAGCGCAAAGCTGCGGCTTGTACCTGAAGCTGAGCTGCCGCAGGGTGACACCTACCGTGTGCCGAGACAGGGGCTGGGACGGGCTCTGCAGCACTGGGGATTAAAAAAAAAAAATTTAAAAAAAAAAAATTAAAAAAAAAAAGGTAGGGTAGGAGAACTTGAACTCTGCTTCTAGAAGCAATTGCAGAGTTAATTATGCTGATTTATTTTCTAGGGAGTTGTTTCAAATTATCAAAACTTAGCTGCAAGCAGTCCTGCTGCAATATATTCCTTAGCTGGATCCACAGACACAGCTGCCTCACTGGCTGCGTAGAAATCAGTGTTCACAATCGCTGCGGTGTGATTCGCACAGTTGCTGTGATCGTATTCACGATGTCGGTTGCTCAGGACGCTGATCCCTGCCCAGGTCCGTGCCGGGGCACCCTGCAGCGCGACACCCGCGCACCGTACGGATGCGCGATGGGCTCCACCAGCACTCAGCTCCCCTGCCTGGCGCTGATTCCACAATCCCGAAGCGATAAACACGGGGAGGATTTCACTTAGCCACACTGTACAGGTGTTTCTGCATTCATTTTGTTTCACACTCTGAAAAATTCCATTGGGAAGAGAAGGAACCAAAGCATCCCTGGGTGCTGCGGATCCGCCACCAGCCCCAGGACCAGCCAGCAGCCGCTCTCTGCTCTGCCGGGCTCACCTCTCGGTCCCCATCGCGTTTATTCCTCCATGCTGGGCTAAGGGAAGTGTTCTAAGAAACACACAGAAATGCGAGGCACTGCTCTGGCTTTCAGCTCTGGCTCTCTGACTCACACTTCTTCCTTTTCGCGGCAGGACTCGGAAAGCGCTGATGCTCTGACACACTCACAACACATTGTCCTTACCTCTGAGCCCACCAACACACATCACAGCAGCCCCATCCTCCCCGAGCCTGAGCCACTGTTTGTGACCAGAGAGCCCTGAAAGGTGTGAAGTGAGGGATTCAGCGCAGAAAAAAAAAAGAAAAAAAAAAAGAGACAGCCTGGGTGCAGCATCCCGGCCACATCCCAGCGTCCCGACGGACCGCGCACCGCTTACCGCTGGCAGGGAGCTGCCCCGCGGGAGCCCTCGGTGCGCCCCTGGGTGCTGCCACGACTTCCAGGGCTGATGAGCACTTGCTCTGAGCGTGCCTCTGGAAAACCCACCGCGCACTCTCCGCCCCACCTTTGCAAAGCTTTGGCAGGAGGTCAGCGTCACGACACGGGCGATGCTGCGTCGAGTCACTGAGGGCTGCGATAAAAACGAGCGGGAGGAAGCTTCAGCCCTTCTGTGGATCAAAGGAGATCATCAACCATCACAGGAACCTTTCAAACCAAAGACTGGCTTTGTTATCTTGCAAAGCCGTGTCTGGCAGGAATACTTACCGTCGTGGCTGTAGAATTTGTGGCGCTTGGAGCAGGGCTGGTCGATGAGATGCCCTGCACACCCCTCTGACCCCGCAGCACCGAGCCCGGGGCAGCACCGCCGCAGGACAAAACACAGCCAGAACCTGCTCAGGTTAAAAACCGCCTGGAAACAGCAGAAAAAGAGTAAAACACACCGAAACTAGTGTTCTGCCCACTCGGATAAATTATTGTGGGGGGCATGGGGAGGAATGGGGAGGGGGTGTGCCCCGAGCACGTTGCCGTTCTTTGCTGTCACACTGCTCTGACCGGGTGCTGACGCCCTGCGGGTCACCCACAGCCCCTGAACTCGTCCGTTCTGTCCCTCCACCGTCACCACCCCACGCCCGCATTGCAAACCCAGCAGGACAGCGCCCGATTCCTTTGCATCCTTTCTGTAAGCGACAGTGGATGTTGGCACACCCTGAGGACAGGCGCGCAGAGCGGACGGGAGAAGGTGCGTCTGGGATGCGGATGAAAGCTCCCCACCGGGCTGGCTGAGTGCCCGGACACTGCGGACGGCAGAGGTGCCGCAGCCCAGGCAGGGGATCGGCCGCAGAAGGGAGGGGTGGGCAGAGGTTAGATCCCCTCCCTGGGTTTTTGCACTGGCCGGCGTATGAGACACTAGCAGGGCAGAAAGGATCCATTGCCCCATCTGAAAAATCCATTCTAGCATTAGGTTTCCTTTTCAGCAGGAATTTTTTCTTACAACTACCTCCGCACTGTGTCTTTTTCCCGTACTTAACCACGCAGTGACTCCTCAGCGACACAGCCGCCGTGCCTGAAAACCAGAGACTAACCTGGATGAGGGACCAGCAAACAGAGCGAGGCGAGCAGACTCCATCTGCCCCAACGCGTCCCTGCGCTCACCCCCGAGGCGGCGGGGGGACCGTCCGGCACGTGGCGGGGGAGCTGTCGGGGTGGGCGCGGGCTGTGTCCTTACCGCAGATCGAGCCTTGCCTGCCTCTGTCCTGCAAACACAGCTGTCAGAAAAAAAATGGGAGGAAAGAGGGTGATCTCATCAATACGCTGTGAGCTCAGAAATTACAGAGTCTTCTTGGGAAATTTGATTTTTTTTTTTTCTCTCAGTATATAAAACCAGAGTATTCGAGGTGTGTTTTTTTTCAGAGCAGTACAAGAATCAAAGGATTAATTTCCCTGATTGTTAAAATCATACGCACAAGTGCCATTTTTGAATATTTTAAGTGTTTTAAGTAATGAATTGTCGGCTTTCCCCTCCCTTACCATCACCCCCACACTGTTGATCTGGGAATTCCCTGTTGCCCCAGGTCCTCCACAGCCTCGGGGGTGCGGCTGCCTCTGGGTTACCGGCTCTCACCTTCTCTCCTGCAAGGCTGAAGCGGCTCCAGTTAATTCACCTGCTGCTGCTGTTCCCCAGCCTGACACCGAACCATCCTCAGCACGCTCTGAATGCCAGAGTTCCTTTAAGAGAGATGCTGCCCACCAGGAAAGGACCCTCCCTCCCGGCAGAGCTGCGGGCAGTGGAGGCTGGCGGCTGGCGAGAGGCTGCACCGAGGGGAAAAACCAAATTCGGTGTCTGCCAGCACTGCGGGGGCACCCCGCCGTGCCCCCTCCCATCGCCCAGCACACGCCTCGGAGCAGCCCCTTGAAAGGATGCTGGAGGGGACGTGTCCCGCGGGCGGAACCGGGCTGCTGGGGGCTCCTGCACGGTGGCAGCACCGTCCCCACGACACAGCCCGCGCTGGCGGGGGGACCCCACTCCCGGTGCTCTCGATCTGCAGGGCAAGGGTGTTATTCAAGAGTGTTCTGAGATGCTCTGCGGATCACTCTGGCACATGCCTGTGACAAACGGATCAAACGTCTTACCTCTCGCATTTTCATCCCGTGCTCCGTAAAGCAGCTGGCTGTCGGTAAGCCAGCGTGGTTCAGGACCTGCCCGCGTACCGCCGCGGTTCAGTCCCGACCCTCCCAGGGAATCGCTGCTCGGGCAAACCCCTGCGCTCTCCCGCTGCCTTTGCTCGTCTGTGACACTGGAACCGCAGCCCCTGTGCGCGAACGTGCGTTTGTAGAGCGTTTGGTACAGCCACGCTCACACGCCACAGGTGTTGGCTTTGCACAGGTATCCGCATGATACAGCTTCAATGGTACAAATATTGAACCCAGCATCAGCCCTTCCGTTAGGAAGCAGAGAGAAACACCAAAGCCCAGGCCCTACCTGACTGGCAAGTGTTATTCTCACGATTAAATCATTTGCAAAAGTTCAAGGAAGCACACAGGCGGGTACAGGTGTTTCTATCAACCCCAGTGAATGTGCAGGTGTGCACGCGCATACAGAAAAAACAAACTCCGGAGGAAGCCCTGCGCGTGAATTTAAATTCTGAACATTGCACATACCAGGTGTATCTAACTGCAGAGTATGCAAACACCGATTATCTGTTTACTGCACCTTTTTAATACTGAACAACACTGGAAACGTCTTGGTTCAGTGAATGAGCCGCTTCTGATTTTATGGCACAACCCGATTCAAAGGAAAAAGCCGTTGCTGGGCGGGCAGAAGCCCAATAGGTGCTTTTAAACAAACTGCGTGGCTTGCACGGAACAAACATTTCAGCTGTAAAGCTACTACGAGTCTTTTTTGTCTACTTCTCTCTTCCAAAGCGCTGCCTGGTGTCCAGACTGGAAACACAAAGGCAGCCGTCCTTCGTACAGGAGGGAACACGCGGGAATTACTCGATCACATTTAAATTTCCTGTCCCATGTGTACTGATCCTAAGTGACTTACAGTAACACTCCACCCCAAATCCTGCTCATTTCAGTGCCGTGTCCCAGTCTGAAAACACAGCTGCAGCCCCTGGTGCAGGGGCAGAGCATCTGCAGCCGTGGAGCATCTCCTGCCAGGCTGCCGAGCACCCGGCCCTGGGACCCCTCGGAGCTGCGGCAGGGCTGGAAGGGAGATGCTGGCAGCAGAGACCCACAGCCAGCGCGGGGCTCCACAGCTCACACCGCCCACCCCTCCTGCACGGACACCGTGGGCACGGGGAGCTCCTCCTGCCGACACCAGCAGCAGCACGGGGCCAGCCTTTACCCATCCATACATGCACGCTGGCATTGCTCCGATTTAACGGTGTTCAGAGTCCCCAAGAATGCCCTGAAGCATGGTCAGCAACAAGCCGGGACCCCTGAGGAGAGAGAAGCCCCCCTGCGTACCCCCACATCCGTGCACACGGGGGGTTCGCCTGCCTGTAGCCCCCCCCAGGCTAAAAGCCCCCATGCGAGGCCACCGTTCCCCCGCGATCCCGCCGTCCCGCATCTCTGCTGAACACCCGAGGCTCTCGTCAGAGCCAGAGCGCTGATGTGGGCAAGTGCCCCGCGCACGGCTACGATGCCACAGCCCCAGCTCCCAGCAGGGTCCGCAGGTCAGGGAGGCAGGGACACGGCCAGACGCGCAGACACAGACACGGGCGCTCCGTACAGACACATTTCTTGTCCTGCGGAAACGCGTACAGCACATCCACCCCAGCCCTCCCTCCCACAGCCAGCGGGAGCAAGCGGTGCCTGGGGCAGGCTCAGCCAGTCCAATATTTCTCTGTGTTTTGGGAAAAAAAAAGCGTGACAGCTGCGGAACAATCCTTGTGATTATCGTCCTCATCATTTCCCGGGCTGGCACACACAGCCCTACTCCAGTTGTCTGCTGCACGCTGAGAAGCTGCTCCAGCAAAGCGTGACGGATGGTTGGTGGAGGAAAATAAAGGAGTGAACATCCCAACCGGCAATTTGTGCAAAGGTTGGACACAGCACTGGAGGAGCTGCAGAAAAAGCTTAGAGAAGAGTTTCCTCCCCATCCTGGGGCTGTACCGAGGGCACGACAGCTGCGTCTGGGTTTACAACATCCTGCAAAACAACGAGGAAAAAGTTATCTTTACAGAAAACGTGTTAAACTTTGAGCTACCGAGACCCCGCTGTAACAGGTGTCCTACAAGCAGATGCCGCCGACCTGGGTGCTGCAAAGATATTTGCAACGAGATTTCGGGAACAGGAGAGGATGCAGAAGCTGCCACCCAACAGGATTCACC
>WKFP01014734.1:192286-213632 GCA_011057875.1 Pterocles orientalis | reverse complement strand
TCCCCCCGGCCCCGGCTCTCCCAGCGCCGCCTCGCTCTCTGTCCCCTCCATCAGAGCCTCCTGCTGCCCGGGTGCCACCTCTGCGCCGGGCTCCGTTCCCTTTCCTGTCCCCTTCCCTTTGGGATCTCCCTCTGCCGCGGCGCTCTCCTCGGGTGCAGATTCCTCCACCGCAAGCGGACCCTCCGCCTGCACCGCAGCCACTGTCTGTTCCTCGGGCAGCGCGTCTCCCGCCCGCGCCATCCCTCCTCCTGCCCCTTCGGTGCGAGCATCTCCTCCCGCAGCCACCACATCTTCCTTCCCCAGCGCGGGTCCCTCTCCTGCCACCTGCCCTTCTCCGACCTTCTGCACATCAGGCGTCCTTCTTCCTTCTGCCAGGACAGCTCCGCCCGCTGCTGTTGGGAAATAATCAAAACCAAAAAATAATCTCGGTTAGTTTTACCGAGAGCTGTGCTGGTGAGACCTGTTTTACAGGGTTATTGCCAAAGACGCCGTCTCTCCCGAGCCATGGAGGGACATCAGCACGGTGAGGAGAAGGAAACTTGCCGTGCCCCCGTGTTCCCAGTGCTGCTGCTCTGCCGTCTGGCATCACTAGCTGGAGCAAAGCACGACCAGCTTTCCATCCCGACGCTCTGCCGGCTCGCCTCCTGCCCTCAGCTGCCGCGCAGGGAGCTCGGGCGTCTGCAGGAGACAGCGGGAAGCTTGGCAGGAGCATTCCAAAATCCAGAATCTGGTGGTAAACTGCTCATGTAAGCGATGAACAGCAGGAAGAGGAACACTCAGCCGCTCATGTAGAACGGGCAATCCCTTCCCGTGGATTCTGTCATTACACCAGGGGAATAACCCGGGGTCGATTCCCGCCCCCTGGGAATTTATCGGCAGCGTCCTCCCTGCACCCCGCGCTCAGGATCTGTCCCCGGGCGGGCACCCCGCAGTTTGTGCTGCTGCACCGGGGTTCGTACCGACGGGGCAGGATCCTGTCCTTCGGGAACTCAGAGGCTCCGTACCACTGAGAGGAGCAAGGAGCAGCGTCTTGTGTTTCCCCGTACAGGAAATCACGCCTTCGTCCTGATGCACCTTGCACCAGGTTTGGTGCTTATGTTTACAACTAGCTTTCCGTCACTTAATGTTTTAAATTTTTTCTTCTCTTGTAGATATATATCTCTATTAATCAGTAATCAATCACCATCACACTTTTACAGCACTCACACCGAAAATCAAACCTCCTGAACCTGGGAGAGCTCAGCCCACTATCGGAATGGGTAAATGTAATCGTTTAAAAAATTTCTAATGGAAGTTTTGGAACAAAATGAAACATTCTTTGAGGAAAGCGAGATCAAGCTGGAATTTCCTCACTGCCATTCATGCCAACTGCTCACTGAGAGTTTGGGAGACAAACGGGGACCATCACGGCTGCAGCTCAGCCCCCTCCTAGCCTGCCGTTCCCTCTCTCCTCCTGCCCATCTCGAGCAGCCAGCTAGTCATCACCCCGTTTTATACACGGCAGGAAAGAAAAGAGCAGAAGGGAGGTTTGTTAGCCTAGAGGGGAAAGTGAAAGGCTTTTAGTAAAAAAAAATGCAAATAAATAAATTTTAATCCATGTCCCTGACCAACGGCCAACCTCACCTCCTCTGGCACCGTGCTCTCTACTTGCTACGTTCTCCTCTTCCTCATCGGCACGGGAACCACCGCGTTCGGGATGATCATTTCCAGGTGCCGTTGCCGTTTCCTCCTGGACTGGTTTGCAATCTTCAAAAGCGATCACGAGGTCACAAAAGAGGAGGCAAGAAAGAGAAACCATGAAAAAAACAAGGGGGGGTAAAAGTCACCCAGCTGTCTCCGTTTGGTTTAAAATCCGAAATGTTAGGACAGATCTGACTGGAGCCGTGTCACTCTTCACCAGCAGTGGGGTTTTTTTAAGTGGATTAAAACCAAACGGAGACCACCATCAAAAACCCGAGGGAGAGCTCATGCAGGAGCATCTACGGAAACACACAGCAACCATCTTCCACAACATTTCCACAAAACGGTGAGACTGCTTTTGTCAGGCAGCCTGAGGGGGGTTCAACAGGCCAACAACACCGTTGTATTACAGACATGAAATCGTTATTGTTACAGCACTACTTTTACAAAAAAAAAAAATATCTATGTTAAGCTCCCAGCTACGGTTCTGATGATTCCTCAGTTCCCCTGACTAACCCATGCTTATCTATAAATATTTTCTGCTCCATAAATGCAGAGATTGCGGTGCTTCACAGCTGAGTCATGCATTTGACACGACTGTTGAGATTGTGCTCTCAGTTCTATTTTTGCTTTTTGACTTCCCGGATAACTAGGTGAACGGCTTTCAGGCCAGTCCTGCTAAACCAGGGCTGCACGGAGTCCCTGCGCCCCCACGGCTCCGAACAGCACTGCCAGAACATTTTAAACCATCTCAGCCGGCGGCACAGAAGGCACCTGCTCCGCACGAACACCTCTTTGCCGACGCCGCAGGTGCTGGGGGGCAGCGGTGGCTTCACGCCTTGCTGTCACCCTGCACTCGGGGGCAAGGAGCCGTGGAAGCTGGGCAGGGCAGCTCGCAGGAGGGCGTCTGTAAGGTTCCTCCTGGGACCCCAGCTCCTGCCAGAGGTGTCCGTGCGCGAGCGCAGAGCCTGTTTGAACCCTCCTGACGTCTCGGCTCTGCAGGGGAGACGAGAAGCTTTCAGCTCCAGGACACCCCTCGCGCAGAAGCGCTGGCAGCACCTTCTTCAGCTCGCTGAGCGACCGAGGGCTCTGCTAGGGACGGTGCGCGGGTTTGACTCTGACCTGACACCTGGCGAGCTGGCAGGTCCCGTTCTGCGCAGTTTACTGCCTGACACAAGGGAAACGGGCAGTCTGTCAAAACACAGAGCCCAGGAAGGGATGACAAATACTGCCGGCAGTGACTCTCTCTTGGGACGAGCGATGTCTCCTTGTCACAAAGAGCGCAGCAAGGTCGGAGAACGCGCAGCGGGAGCCCGTCCCAGGCATCTCCACACTTCAGACAGATCCTGTCACACCACCGGCTGCGACCTGCCCAGCCTCAGCCCGCTGCTGAACAACCCCAGAGGAGCAGTTTGCACCTTCCTCCTCCTTCAGCATGCACGATTTTCTCTGATAAATTAGTTCTGCCCCGCTAATGACAGCGCTGGGTGGAGAAATCCCACCAGGAGCAGAGCGCGACGGCTCTCAGCGGGGCAGAGCCAAAGCCGCGCCACATCAGTCTCGTCCAAACACAGGCTGGACGGCTGATGAGGATCACCAGTTCATGGGGAAAAACCAGGGAAGCCCCAGAACGGACCGAGGACCCATTCTGCAGCGGCAGCAAAGGGCTGAGCCCCGCCAGGAGGCTTTTAGCCCTCGGCTGTTTGGGGACGGGAGCAGTGGGAGCTGTAACCAGCTGGCATTTAATTTAAGACCATAGACATCCTGAGATTTTTGAATTTAGCTGACAGCAGCACAGAGCATCCTAGTAGCTGTCCAGCATCCCCCCACAGCACACCGCGACTGGTACGGAGGCACACACAGCACCACGGGCACGCACCGCCACTCACACCGTGCAGAGGGTCTGTACTCACCATCTCCTGCGTCACTCCAAGGAGAACCCTCGTGGCTCTCCCCCGCTTCCATCGCCCCGCTTTCCAAAGGCACTGGATGACTCTCCTCCCCGTCATCCCTCCTGGCACTTGCACCCTTCTCCCCATCCTCACGTTCCGCTGACCCAGCCCCTCGGAGTTCCCCTTCAGGACCTTGGTGCTGTACTTCCATTATATTTCCATTAAAACCTCCAGTATCTTCCCTTGCTGGTAGATCTTCTGGTTTTGCCTTTTCTGCTTCACCTATTCCTTCCTTTTCCAGTCCAAAAGTCTCCTGGTTTTCCCCCATGCTGAGCAGTTTATCCTCCCCGTTCCCATCTCCATGCAGTGGCTGTGCTGATGTCCTTTCCGTACCACCCTCCTCTTGGCCCTTCGCGCTGTCTTCCACCGTTTCAGCCCCAGAGTCATCTTCACTGCTACACTGAGCGCTGACGGATGAGAGCGAGCGTGCAGACCCCTTATCTACAAACACCAAACATAACTTTGGTTTAGTATTTGTCACTAAAGCACCCGCGTTCGTCGGGCGCTAGTTCCCTCTGCCACGCACAAAGGGACAGACGCTGACCAGATACCGCTCTCTGAATTACACCATCTGAGGATATCGCGACAAAATCCCAGGCAGCGCAGAGGAAGAACGTTGCCCGGATACATCAAAGCGTTAAAATCAAAGCTATTTAACGTATTTCTCCAATAATGGGAATGAACCAGATTAGCGCCATCAATCCCAGCAATGCGCCTCCAAAAGCAGCTCTAAATGTGACTCAGGTTTTACAAGAGTTTCTTGAGCTCCGTTTGATAAATGATTTCAACCACAGCGACACAGTTTTAATGCACTCCTGTTAGCTCAGAGAATACGGTAAAGATCTCCAAAACCACGTGTACACGGTGCAGGCGGGGCTGGAGATGGAGTTCACCGTCTCCTCTAAAATAATCACAGAGACCATCATATGAAATTCATGAATGGAAAATTTGAGAAAAAAAAATAAAGCAATAATTCTTCATCTGACATTTATCTGCACAGCATCGCTGGTGTCCGGAGCTCACACGGGCTCCAGAGATCAGTCAAACCCAGGGAAGAAAACCCCGCTGTGCCCGAGAAGTGAGGGGACCACCCTTGACAGCAGCTCCTGACGGGGCGGGAGCACACGGGGGGAAGCAGCGCAGCATTCTTCCCGTTTTCTTATCCCTTTCCTAGGCACCTGCTACCGGCCAAAGGCCAGAGGCAGAATTTGGCCCCATGGCCCATCCCTGACCACGCCACGCTGTGCCGTTATTTCTTCCTGCAGCGACAACCCTCCCGCAGCCTCGACGCCTGTTCCTCCTCTCTGGATCTGAGGGATGCTCATTGCAGTTTGTTATGATATTTTTAATTATCTTTTTCATCGGCAATGTAACTTTGCAGGACTGCTATTAAAGAAAACACTTCGAATACAGAAGCTGAAACTTCCTTAAAATGCGCCAACTGCTCCCATTAATTTTAAAACAGGAACAAAGAAAGTGTGTTTGAATGGAAACCGCAATTCTGAATCAATGGGACCTCTTGTATAGACGCCAGGCTATCGATTCAAGAAAACTCCTCAATTTTCCTTACAGTAGCAAAGGAAAAGGAACAGAGCCCACCTCCCCGCACGGTTCAGCAGCGGTGTGCAGAAGCTGCCCGCATCTGGATATTAATCATTAAAAAGAGTTTAACTTTAAAAAAGGCTTTTCTTTATTCTAACCCCATTGGTTTCTGTTATGCCTTTTTGCGCACCTTTAAGGAGTTTTTTTTTCCTTTTTTATGTTTCCATTTAGAAATTCTCCAAGACAGCCTACGCCCTGCCTGAGTCATCATTTTCCCAAATCCTCCTCAGTTTTCCCTTGTAACTGAGATGTAGGTAACAACTGATGGACACTGCGTTAGGGTGCTGATGTAAAAGACAGAAGCAGCAAGTCGGGCTGCTGACAACAATTAAACCTGTCTTATTCAAAACCACGGAGGACGTGAATGATGCAAACACGAGTCCTGAGCTGCTGCAGTAAGGGAGAACAAAGCAAATACAAACTGGAAACACCGGCAGCGCCTGCCGGCCGATGGGCGAGGAGCTCTGCCGGGATGGCGAGCTGTTCTGCGCTGTTCGTGGGTGATGTTAAACGTCCACATTTCAAGATCTGATGGTTTCCCGACAGCCTTTCCTCTTCGTCACAGAAAAACGTGTGTTGAATCGGTGAGTTTCGGCGCACGCGGCACCGCTACGTCCCGGCAGCAGCAAAGGTGAACCAGGGCAGACCTGCTCCCTTCCACCCAAACACACCCTTCCCTTGATCGCCATACGCTGCCAGAGCCTGAGAAGCAGCTGATTAAAATCACAGAAAAGCTCTAAATAAAAAGCAGAAAAGAACGCTTTGTCGTGCTGCTTATTCACGAATCACAAGCTATTTGTGATTATCCGGAGAAAACAAAAATTAAGGTTATTTGTGATCACTGCAATGACTTTATAAGCAAGGGTGTTTCGAACCTGATTGGAATTTCTGTTGGATTTTATACTTTCTGTAAAAAGACTGGATCTTTCCTGCAGCTGCAATCTTTTCACGCACAGCTGCGTTGCCCAGTTCACCCAGAAACACAAGCGTGAAAACAACGCTTCCGGTTAACGCGGGGAGGGGTTTGCACATTAGGACTGTCAGACGTAAGGAATATAAAGTAATTAATTTTAAACCAGCAGTAAATGGAGAAATCCTGGTGCATTGTGACAAGAAGAGGCACGTAAGGATCTAAGAGAGCCCCCGACGAGAAATGTCAGAGAGCAACAGAACCGTGCAGAGGGAAGAGGCAGCTCTCTGCTGACTTATTCCCCACGTGGTGAATGGAATTCCAGTGTTTGTCCAACAAACGAGAAATTCCCTGCAAGCCCTCTGTGGGGTGATTTATGAAGATGCACAGCTCGGACCCGCGGGTTTGGCTGTGTTTCAGTGGCGGACGGCAGCATCAGTGACAGATGAAAAGCCGTCTCGTACCAATCCCGCAGGATTTGCATGGTTTTTCCTCAGCACACACACTGGCCACACAACGCGCATCAGGTCAACTTCTCCAAGCCCCATTATGGAAATAACTAACCTTGTTCGTCATCCTCGGAGTCACTGTCGGAATGTCCTCCCCTCTCATCTTCACTGGCAGAGGCCAGCCCTGCCCTCTGCGGCGAGGTTTCACTCTCCTCTTCACACTCTGAATCGTGGGGTTTGTCGCCTGAGGATGACTTTGACACTCCGTTCACTTGGTCACCGGTCTGTCCCTCTTCAGGAACGTCTTCATCTGCTTCAAAGTCCTCCTCATACTCTAAAATAAAAGACCCGTGCTGTGAGACAGGAAACGGAATTCACAACTAATAAAGTTATTTTTCAGCAGACGGGGGTTAACTTCATTAATCTCCTTTTGCCTTTGCTCAGTCTTTGTAAAGCCATGAGAGAATCTGAGACCACAGATAGGAATCAGAGGGGCACATTATCGTAAAAAGCATCGTGTTCTTCATAGGCAGAGTAGCACAAGTGCAGCAAAGCTGCTGAAGGAAGCGTTAAGTACAATTAATACATTAAAAACAAACAAAATCATTAGACACGCGACTGAATGCCAGGGACAGGAATGAAGAGTAGCTGATGCAGAACCCATTAGGCAACAATCAATTACCCAGACAGTGAGAATTAAGGGAACAAGGAGGTTTGGTTTCTGCATTAAAAACCAATTGAGATTCCAATGGCATTGTTGGAAGTGGGGCTTCCTTAGGTAACTGCCCGAAAGGTGCCACCTGCGGGAGGGACAGCTGGTTAATCACAGACATCCCCGGGGACTAACGAGGAATCCGGGCACTGGCGTGGCACAATTATGGAAGGAAAAATGGGAATAGGATGTAGGAATTAAAATCTCTCTCTAAATGTGACTTTCTCTGCAAAAGGCTTTACAGCAAGGAGCAAGGCAGGTGGGGGCTGAGCCACCGTCCCTCCCTCGCCCACTTCCGCGGCTCTCACAAAACCCCCTCATCCCGCTGCCGGGCTGGAAGGAGACCCGCTGACTGCGTTGCCCAGACGCAGCATCCCCACGTTTCTGACACACGAGGTGCCCCAACAGAGGATGCTGCAGTGAAGCCGCAGGCTCGGGTCCCGCAGCCTCCCCAGAGCCATCCTCTCCCGCCTCCCATCCCCTGCCGCCTGCTGGATCACTGTTCCCTGGCCTCTTCCTGACTGCCTTCACTCTCACCATCAGACAGTTTCTTCCCTTCTTCTCCTCTGTCCTCCTGTCCAGTCTCCCTTTTGTCCTCGACAGTTCCCACGCCAGTTTCATGACCCGGTAGGATGACTACCACGGGATCTTTGCTGGATTTCCGCTCAGCTCCGCCTTTCCCAGGCTCACTGGGTGCTCCGTCTCTCCGGGAACCCACGGGCTGTTCCTCACGGTCCACCTTTCCCTTGGGAGGGGACGGCCTTTTGTCCAGACCCATGGCAATAATGCACCTACGACAAACCAAGGAGAACTGGAAAGCATCGCATCTTGCTCCCTGTGAACAAGGGAGGGCCGCAGACACGTTAACGGTTGTGTACGGCTCTATCGCCATCCCTCACGCTCCAGCTGTTACAAGCTGCTGTGAACATCCTACCGCCGTCCATTCTAGAAACCCTTTCGTTTTGTGGACATAAAATGTAAACCTGACAATTTCTGAAAAGAGCCCTACCTTGTAATTAGTTGTTTGTGGGTTTTTTTCAGGGACCTTGGAGATTTGGGCATTTTCTAAACTCTACAGCCACTGTATCCGTTCAGAATTCAGCAGCTTTTCACTACTTTGCGCATACTGAGTAATAAATTTACGTAAATCATGGTCAATGTTAGCTTGGCGTAGAAAAAACGGTGCACAATCAAGTAGAATTTTTTCCCTAAGAATTCGGTCCTTATATAAAAAAAGAGTGCAGCTCTGTGGAGGTTCTCTTCTTCCAGCTGTTCTTCTAAAAATTACTGAAAAAGTTTTTAAATTATCCACGTGTGCAGAAGTTTACTTGTCTGGCATGACTTCACAATCACACAACAGGAATTAAAGCCTCTTGGCAAAGCCGCAGCTGCTGCTCACAGCGTTGACTTTTGCCCAAACCCAAGAGTTGTCCGCGCAGATTTGTCTGAAACACGGCCGACATCCAATACTGACTTCTTCTGCAGCCAGGGGTACTACAGCAGAATCCCACCTGAGAGGCAGAGCTGTTCAATAATAAATTATCTCATCCTCGAAATCAGAAAGAAAACCCTGAAAACTGCAGTTAACTATTTCACTACCACTCCCACCAGAAACACACGCGGGGCATACGGATACCGCCCCACGCCTGTTCCTCCTCCCGCAGCTCTCGGGGATGAGCCCAGAGCTCCGGAGCAAGCCCTGCCCGCTGCTGCGTGCTCTCCACGGCCAGCACAGGGCAGCCAGCTCCGAGGGCATCCTCGGGTGGGAGACCCTGAGCACCAGCTCAGTTCTGCACATTCCGAGGGGTGCTCAGAAACAGAGCAGGTTCTGGAGTGCTGTGGGGTGCCAGAAAGTTGAAAAAAGAGGAAACAAGTGATAAACTCTCTACAAGCTGGGCTGCCAAGTCCTTGCGAGCAGAGTGTGTTTGTCTCCATACCTGTAGCAAGGAGATGCTCCCTCCACACTGAGAAACCCGAAGTATCTGTGTCTGCCTCCCAGCCTGGAGCGCTTCTGGTGTTTGTACTCGCAGCAGCAGCTCAGCCTGTCCACTTGCATCCCATTGAGGAAAAAGGTGAGGCTGAAGGGGAAGCCACGGTGCCTCTTGGAGACGAACTGAAAGGTCTCTGCAGCCACAGGAAGGATGCAAAGAGAAAGGCGGAGCCGCCTTACCGCCAGCCTGCTGCGGCTGTTGTATCTCATCGGCATCTCAAAGCACCCAGCCCTCCCAGGTCGGGTTCTCCGGTTCTCCCCACACAACAGCCCTGCCTCCTTCCAGCCCCAGCGCCAGGCTGGGCACAGCACCGACCAGCGAACGCGCCGTCGGTTGGGCTGCGCACCGCTGCAGCAGGGCAGAGACCAGACCCCGCTCTGCCCCTGGCCTTGCACCACGGACCATGCACCACGCACCGTGCACCACGCATCATGAACCGTGCACCGTGCACCACGCACCGTGCACCACGCATCATGAACCGTGCACCGTGCACCACGCACCGTGCACCACGCATCATGAACCGTGCACCACGCACCACGGACTGTGCACCACGCACCACGGACTGTGCACCACGCACCAGCACCACGCACCGTGCACCACGCACCGTGCACCCTGCACCACGCACCGTGCACCATGCACCACGCACCGTGCACCACGCACCGTGCACCACGCACCACGGACCACGCACCGTGCACCACGCACCGTGCACCATGCACCGTGAACCACGCACCCTGCACCACGCACCACGCACCGTGGACCATGCACCACGCACCACGCACCGTGCACCGTGGACCATGCACCACGCACCACGCACCTTGCACCACGCACCGTGCATCGTGCACCACGATCCGGGGGTGTGCAGCGCTCCGGCAGCGCAATGCGACCCTTCCCCAGGGCAGCACCTGGCCGGGCTCAGCTCCGGCTCCAGCCGAGCCCGGACACAGCGCCGGGGGCTCTGGGCTGCGCACAGCACCGCGGAGGAGCTGCACGATGCTGCTCCTGGAGCCGCGTCTGCTCCCCCGAGGGTACCGGTGGGCACCGAGGCTGCTGCCCCGCTCCGTGCGGGGCCGGGGCTGCGCTCCCCCTGCTCGCGGGGTCGGGACCGCAGGAGCCCGCAGCAAGGACACCGCCCGCACAGCTGGGGCAGGGCTGCAGCACACGCCGCGACCCCACCGGCGGGCACGCCTTGGGGACACACAGGATTTCTGCTCCACAGCCTCAGGGCACCGGCTGGCGGGCGGAGATCCCTGCACCAGCTTCCCACGGCCGGTGGAAAAGCGAATTCAAATGCAAACGCGGTGGGGTCTGTGGGCTGGAGGGGGGGGGACCTGTGGAATCGCCCCTCCTCACAAGTTAAATCTCCCAGCCCTTTCCTCTCACCGGTTTTCCAGAAGGCCATTCACCTTTTAATGTGTGATGGAAGCACATTTACATAACAGACGGGAGCTGAGCTCCCTGTAAGTACTTCTGGAATAAGCAGCGAGCAGGTCAGAAACAGGTAACCCCCATTTAAGCACAGTTCACTGCTACAACCCCTTTATTACCCATGCATCTCTACACAAAATTAATCTAAGCCACAGTATTTTGTTAAATCAGTTCTCTAAATCCCTCCTACCATAATTTGCAAAAGTAATTGTAACCTCACTTTCGATTGTGAAACAGCAGATCCAGATTTAGTGTGGAGGCAGGTGGTATAAAAATCCCTGGATACATCTGTCTTGACTGAGCTCAGCTGGAATCATTTTGATATCACATCAGCATTTCAGGAAAAAAAAAAAAAAAGATGTTGCCAGAATCAACACGAACTCTTTGACTCTTTATCCTTACCTCCTTCCAGCAGCCTGCCTTTGTAGACACAAAGGTTTTCTCCTCCACAGTGCTGCTGATAGACTTTGATTTCATCTCTGTAATCGGCATCGTCGTGAGATAAATGCACGCTTTTTCCTAGGAAGACCATGGTAACAAGTGCGTTGCTGCGTAACGAGGGCCTAGGGAATCCTCCAGAACTCTGCAGCAGGAAATACACAAAAAGCGCGTTCAGCTTCCACCTCTAGCAAAAGGTGGACTCAAAGATCATACATGTCCCATGTACACGTGGGGCTTCCAGTCTTCTAAGACAGGCCTTGAGCCGCTTCAATTGGAAAGTGTTTTGTAACATGCAGAAGGGCAGGAAAGTGTTTTGAACTGAAAATCCATTGCATTGAATTGCCCGAAATTGCAGGGACCACGTTTAATGACCATATCGTCCCTCCCAGTCCTGGGTCCCTACAAATTCCTTTACAGGAGCCAGAACTGGCTGGGGATACAGTCTGACAGAGGACGTTTTCGTACACCCAAGGCATTTAATGCACCCTCTGCAGATCTGGTACTAGAGACGGTCAGAGGCAGGATCAGATTGACTGCAATGGAAGGCTTGAAGTTAGAGTTCCTATGTTTTTTTGTTCAAGCACCCTTTTTCCCCTCACTAATGAAAAACACCAAATGTTTCAGTATATAGAGAGATGGCGGCAGTTATATATTTTAATAATTATAAATTTTCTCTCGTTCAAAAAATCAGTGAATCTTTATGCAAACCAGGCGCACACGTCTTTCAGCATTAGGCAAGGAGGAAGGCAATGACCTGCATGTAAACGGCGAAGCGGACAGAGATAACTCACCTTTACTGAAAGTTGCTCTGCACCGTTTGGTGCAGTGGTGGAACGAAATCGCCTCCCTCTGGGCATCCCGTTTCTCATTGCGTTCGTGCTCTTGTCTCCTTTCTGCAGGGGGGGAGGCGGCACTGGCATCACGTAACTGTTAATGACGGGGAGCTGATACGGGGATACACCCGTCACATATTCCATTGACTTCATGAGCCTTAATCCACTCCTCTCCCCCTGCAAAAACATTGTGACCAGGTTAAACATGTTCTGAAAAAATATCTACCGAGCATATGGAACTAACCACGGTTTGACTGCTCCTTACATTTACTAACACACAGGCTTCTAGAAAACTCCTTAACGCCGTGCTTGCAGTTTTGTTCATTAAAACATTTCTGCGCTGAAACCCTTTATTTGAATTTGCAAAGCAACCGGCAGATTGCTCGGAAAGATCGCCCTCATAGATGCACACAACATTGCGAACCACGTGCTACTCATAACCGCGCAGAGTTCTGATCGCAAGCGGGCAGAAGGCTGCACAGCCCCTCGGCACTGCTGGAAAGCAGCTTCCAGAGCCGCCGGAGTCACATCACTTGGCATCAGCTATAACAGATGTGCTTCAGCACACTTCTGTCCCATTTGTAGCAGAGGTCTGGTCCTCCTCCAGGATGAAATGCAAACAGAGGACCAGGGCCCCGAAAAGCAAGATATCTGGAGAATAAATTGTGCAAACGGTGCATGCTCTGGGTCTGAGCTCTGCGTCACGTCTCCATAATCCACACCTGACTTAGCTGTTTGTCAGCAGTGAGCATTAAAGAAACCATTTAAATCACCCCTAATTCGAGCAGACGTGGCTAGTGCCAGCAAATTCTTGGAGAAAGGACCGTGGCCATCGCAACACAGAGCAAACGCAGAGCAGAAGGGAGCGATTTCCTCGGCATCTGCCAGCCAGAGGCAGCAGGTCACAGTCCCACTCCAAAACCTCCCAACACAAAGCCGGTAACACGATGTTTTTCTGGAACAGAAGACAAGTCCAAATCTCACCTGAAAGTGACTGCATGCATACCAGCATCATGTTTGGCTACTCCAAACGCTCTCCTCTGAACCCACTAGTGGGACTTGGTAGGAGGAATGGGGGGGGGGGAAATAAAAAAAAAAGGAGGAGGTTTTTTTGCAACTTTGCATCTGTAGATGAAGATGAAAACTTGTAAGACTGCGTGAAGGTATTTCTGAGCTCTTGGTGTTAACCAGGTGGCTGCCTCCCTCTCTACATAACAGAAAATTATGTTGAAGGAGAAAATTTTGCATGCAGAGAGATTTTATACTGTAAAAGACAAGTCACCACATTTTTCCTCACTGTGACCAAGAACAGGGCATTAGACCAGGAAGATGATGTCTTGAAAAATAAGGGGAGGTTAAGTAGGAGAGTATAAATAAAAGCTGATAACCATCGGGAAGGCACGTCACCTGCAGTGCACAGTTCAGGGCAGTAGAATACTAAAGCGATATTGTAAAGCTGTCCTTAAAATTATATTATTTTCAGAATGAAAAATGGGCTCACCCCACCGGCAAGCTGCTGGTCGTGTTCAAGCGCGTGGCACTGCTGCTTAGAGCTTGAAGTCTTTGGTACAGACCCTCCTGCAGCACCGCTGCGAAGCGGCTCCAGGCGAAGGGGGTGTTGCATGTTTCCTGGAGCTGTGTTTGGCCGCCAGGAGCTCTAGAAAAGGAAAAAGAAAACGGCTAAAAATGTAAAGGCAGCACCATAAAGAAAAAAAAAATAGCACTGATCAAGATATTTGGAAGTGATGAGTGATTCTCAGGTACCCTCAGGAAATGGAATTTTCTAGCCTGCCCCCCAAGAGCCAGACCCTTTCAGCATCTCTAACTGAGCATCCTGAAACAGGAGCATCCAGAATGAGTCTTGGCCACAAATATGGGCTTTGCCGCTGTCTCTTCACAGCGCAGCCTTGAGGCAAGCGTGATGAACTCAGGGAAACTGCGGCCGTGTGCTGTGCTTCGGTGGCTTCAGCACGCGGACACTGAGACCGTGCACAACAAAACCATGCCTGTTTTTGTTCAATACTCTGCATTTTTCTGAATTTTTTATTTCATCTGTTCCCTTTAGAATGCCGAGTCAAACTGTTAAAACCTAAAGACCGTGTTTAACTGCTTAGCTCACCGCCTTAGCAAAGGCAGGCTCCTTGGGCCGGTGCTGATGAAGAAGAGGACATCCACCACCGTAACCAACTGCAGGTCCAGGTGCCCCCTGTGCCGAGAGGAGAAGGTCATTCAGGACTGGAAGTCTCTCTTCAACCTGCACCCCTTTTCGTTATTGAAATGGAGAACCAGTTAAAACCGAACCAAGTGTCTGACCTCTGGCCTTAGACATTGGCGTCATGGTTATTTCAGGAGCGCGTTAACGTTCCTTCTCTGCCTGTCAGCGCAGAGCAAGAGCCTCCTGAGCCAGAGCTCCAGAGCACGGCTTTGGAGTGAGCTGTGGTCTCACTTCACCCCTTCAGCTCTGCTTTCTCAAAGGCTTTCAGGAATTTACGACACGTGTAGCCTCACCTACAGCCACAGTGTTCATGGACAACACAGTGTCCTGCTGGACCTCGGGGGACAAGGCAGATGAAAGGGTTCAGCACAAGGCAAAGCTCACTCTGTCTAGGATCTGCTGTGCTGTTCCTGCAACACAGGCAGGGGTGTCAGAGGTGGGTGTCCACGCTGACGTTCCAGCTGGTGACACTCACCGGTGGTGAGCGATGGGCTGGTTCTCCAGCCACCAAAGGACGGAGCCCGTGACGACTTCTGGGGCCAAGCGGTGGGTGTGGGGAGCGCATGGGGATGGCATCTTCCACTGATCTTCTGGACTGTCCCACCTAAGAGAACAGAAATTTACATCTCTGAGGTACCAAATACTCTAACGGCAACGTTCCAGCTCCTCACTGGACAGGGATGATGATCAGCCTGCCTAGCCCCAAAGAACACCTGGTTAAGGAAGGAAAGGAATTCACGGGGAGAATGAGAGCGGGACGAGGGAAAAGACTTGTTCCCAGCTCTGAGTCACTTCCCTGCAGCCCTCTCCAGCTGCCGGACCCCCAGATTCAACCCATCTGCCCGTCTCTGTGTATCAGTTGCCAGTTCGGTTGAAGGTCTCTTTTAAATTTGGGGACATCTGCTGCTTCCTGGCTCTGCTGCCCCTCCTGCCTTTGCTTCTCGAAAGCTGCGCGCTGGGCTGGCTGCCCTTCTGGGAACAGAGAGCTCTGACCCCATCCTCCCTTGCTCAGCCACTTGTCTCTCTCCTCTCCTTTTGGGTTAGCTTCTCAGCCAAACACACCGACGGCTGGAGGTGAGAACGGCATTGCACTGCCGGTTCCTGCCCGGCTCCCGTGTCCCCGCGCGGTGTCACAGCAAAGACCCCGATCACGTATCTGCCGGCGGCTCCCGTAGGCTGCTCGCTGGAGGAAGCAGTCTGGGTTTCCATTCCAAAGTTATCCCCATCCAGAATCCCCTGACAGAGTCTCGGTCGCTGCTGCCTCTGCGGTGACCTTCTCCCAGCAGCTCACTCGGTAAATATTTGCAATGACCATAGCAATCAGTGTTCTGCATGAAAACCTCCTCCTTTCTTCACCTGATGACTTGCTCATAAATGTGTTATTTAAAATTTAAAAGATTTGACGTTGGTTTTCAACGGCTGGAAGCAGCAGCCGGCTCCTCGATGCATTCCTCTCGATGGGAGCGGGCTCCCAGCACGGAAACAAGGCGCTGAGCACGTTCCGGCCAAACCGAGAGCAGCTTGCCAGCTGAGCCCTGGTGGCTTCGCGGGGAGAAGAGCCACTGGCTTCTGGGGGTTTCCAGACTCTGACAACTACAGAATCAAGCTCTACCTACATGACAGCCAAGTGAAGACTTCTGAGTCCTCTTTTCATTGCCTACGTGCTGGTTCTGCTAAATGCCACCTGGAGAGGCAAACGGCCGAGCACGCGAGCGCAGCGCTCCGCAGCAGCGAAAAGCAGAGAGTGGCTAGAATTACCCGGAGAAGAACTGCAACACGCGTCTTGAATTATTCATCCCGATCTGGTTCCCCGTTTCAAAACAGAAACGGTAGAACTAGAAAAGCTAAAAAAATGGCAACAGCAACGAGAAGTCCAGAACGGCTCGTGTAGGAAAGGTTCAGTAGACTGAGGGTCTGCAGCTTGGGACACTGAGCAGGAGTATGGGAAAGGTACGTGAAGCCAGGAATGCCTGGGAAAAGGAGAACAGCTGGTGACTTCTGTCATAATGAGAACAGTGGAGCATCAAACAGAATTATCAGAGCGCCGATACGTTAATTGTTGGGCAGAAATGCGAGGAAGTGCCACTGCATACAGCTCGTAACTAAATTCCACAGCCACGAACACCGCAGAACCAAAATAACAAGCAGATTCAAAAGGAATCGGGTGCAGTTCCTGGACTGCTGAACAGAGGAAGGAGGCGTAACCCACGGCAGGACCATCCTCTGCTTGTCTGTTCCTGGTACTTTTCCTGCAAACATCAGTGACAGGAGGCTTGGCTCAGTGAATCCCTGGCTGACTGGCGGCTGTTACTCAACACAAGGCGAAGCTGCCACGGCCCGTCTGTTCCAGCAGCACTCCAGCCTTACCTTGAGCTTCTGCACCCTCTTCTTCCCCACAGGATTTTCAAGGTTCCTTCTTATTTCCAGCTGATGATGACGCTATCAATGGAAGAGAAAGAGAAATCTCATGAATGGACATCGTGAGGTGTCAATGAGCGCGAGAGAAAGAGGAATCCCATGAATGGGCATTGTGGGGTGTCAGTGAATGTAAGAGGAAAAGAAATCCCATTAACGGACATTGTGAGGTGTCAGCGAACGCGAGAACACCTGCTTCTGTTCTGCTTACCGCTCGCCTGCTCCCCTGCTCACCCGCAGGGGCCCCGTTATAAAACTACGGCGGATCCAGCCCGCCTGCGCTACCCCTGCGTGTCTCAGCATCGGCAGGGAACAGCTGAGCATCCTGCACAGCTGCAGGGACCAGCCCCGTTCTCGACAGGCAACAGGAACGTGCCCAAGCCCTGTACTCGGGGAAGCCGCACAGCCATGTTCCAACTATTCTGTCTGGATTAGATGTTTTTTTAAGCAAGCTGGCCCTGTGGATGTCTCCCCACGATCTGACGGCTGCGGAGCCAGGGCAGAGTCTGGGGGGTTCCACGTGGGGGACGTCAGGCACAAGACTGTCCTTTCTCCCAGCAGCAGGAGCCTTCAGGGGAGCACGGGGGCTCAGCTGCGGGGAACAGCCCAGCAGGAGCCAACAGCAGCGGCTGTGGGCAGGGGAGGACGGGGAGAGGCTCCCGCAGCACCAGGACGTGCGTACCTCCATGTCGAGGACCTTGTGCAGTATGGCCCGGGCCAGGCACTCCTGGACGGATCTTTGGTGCTCCCTCCTCGTGGCGTTGAGCTGGTATTCTTTCTCGGACAGTATCCTTCCACTCCTTGAGATCTGCCGCAAACAAACATAGTGTAACTAGAAAGGAGACGACGGAACGAAGCACGTTTTCAAACGGTGCAATTTCCTAGAAGACTGCTTTCCCTCCCCGGTCAGCTCCCATCCACCTCTGGTTCTGCCGCGGTGTGAGCCCACCTGCCCGGCACAGAGCTGTCGTTTCTTTGTCCCCATGGACCCCATCAGCCAAACGGGGAGAGCAGGAGAGCAGCGGCCACACTTCCCAGCAGCTGGGGGCTCAGCCTTGCTCCCCACGGGCCGTCGCTGCAGTCGGCGGAGGGGGATTAGATGCTCGCCTCCCTGCAAAGGGCTGCACCCGCCTGCGCGGAGCAGAGTCACACCTGGGAGCGCATCGGTGTTTGGAAAAATGTCCAGCACATCCACCCTTACCAAACCATTCCGTTTCCCATTAGACACTTTAAAAAAAATAACACTGGAGCTATTTAGACAACTAGTAGAGTCAAAGATGCTGAGATTTCACAGTTTAAAAAAAAACCAAGAGAATCAATAGAATTCTATACATTTGCAAACCAAAACATTTTGCAGAGGCAAACTCCAATGAGCAAAAAGAAATACGGAGCAAAAACATAAAAACATTCTGAATTTATCAAAACCTCGCCATGAAATTTCTTCTGCTGCCTGAAGGTGACCCACAGGCGGGCTGACAAACACCCTCACTTAACTTGTGCAATATTAAAGAAGCCAACAATCCTTTTCTTTTTTTTTTTCTCAGAAAAGGAAACTTTTCGGTCTCACCAGTCCTGATCTCTGAAGATGTCGCCTTATCCTGGCGTTGCTGAAATATCCAACCAGGTGTTTGTCGGTGAGGCTGTTGTAGGTTGCCAGACATCTGAAAGAACAAAGCCAGTGCAGAGGCGTATGATCCCCTCGACAGCCGGGTCATTGCAGCTTAACGTACAGAGACCTGCCCTGCGCTCTGCTGTGCAAATGCTGTCTGGGTGAATCACGCCCGGCACTTTGGCAGATAAATGTTAGATTCCAGGACTCAGATGGGAACAAATCGCATCTCTCTTCTATCTATGGGTGAAGAACCGTAAAACCAACCAACACGGCGAACCGGACCACGCCGACCACCCCAGCCAGCCCCCCCAGCTCTGCTCCGGGAACATCAGCATCTCTGGAAAGCCAACAGAGCCCAACCATCACAGCTGCCAAAGATCCGAGCCACCAAGAACTGGGATAGGAGAGCTGAACACAAAAAAATAAGCATCCAGAATTAGCAGATATATTTTGAAATAGTTCTCAGCACAATTTTATTTTACTGCACCACCAAGAGACAGCAGGCTTGACATTTCAATACTCTAAATCCACTCACTTTGGTAAAATGTGTACACCCAGGGACGTGTTGTGTAACGGGTTCAGCCTGACCAGGGGGCTCTCCAGGCGGGATATGTTTTAATTGCACAATAAGAGATCGATCTCTCTCCTTTCCTTTGGCTGTAAATGTAAATGCCCCTGTACCTCTGTTACCCGCGTGTCGATGGGACAGCTCACGATAAATGCCCGCTGCCAGGCTGAGTTACCGCGCACAAAAGCGCACCCAAGGAAAGAAATAACTATTAAAAAAAAATCCAAACAAACAGGAATTTTGTCTGAGGTTTCACAATAATCTCCCAGGTGGCCTACCAACAATAAACTCAGCTTTAAACAAACAATTTACCTTCCCCTGTTGTGCATGGTGATTAAACACTGGAACTACAGCAACTGCTCTGCATCCCTTTCTCAAGCCGCTGTTGGCATGTGCATGTGAAACCACCAGATTGTATCGATTGTGCAAGTATTGACTTATGGTATCACCGGGCAATTGCACGGGCAGGCAGAGGAGAAACTCGATACGGTTCCTGTTCGTTTGCTCCTTCCATCTAATATTTCACAGACCACGTAACCGGTTAAAATGCAACTGCCGCCCGAGCACAGACGCAGCAGCTTCGGTTCCAAAGACGCCTCTGTACCTGTGTTTTCTCATTTGAATTGTGAACAGGCTGGTTGCATTCTGCGGGATTTCCGCTGCATTGTCACTGCCACCACGGTTTATCAGCAGTGTCCGGGTTTCATCAGCATCGGGGCACAACGCGCCAGAGCCAGGGCTCTGTATCCTGGTGGTTTTTACTCCTTTGAAAGGTTATCAGGACAAAGTCACGGTAGGCGTCCTACATTCCTTTTGTCAAGCGGATCTTCACGGTTAATAATTTACAGGGCAATTAAATCACTGACTGCTCACCAGAGAGATCATCTAAGGGATCCCCGAGGCTTTAGCGATGGATATACCACAGCCCATGTGTTCTGTGTCCCAGCTGGAGTTTATTGTGTCCCCTCCCCGGGTCAGACAGAGTGTCCTGCCCGGTGGAGACCACCCTCGTGCTAACGAGCTGCTGCATCCTGCACTGGTTCTGCTGGGATCACCCACAAGAAAGGCTCGTCCAGCTTTGGCACAGAACAAATCTCACCACAGGCTGCCAGCCACCACCAGCAGGTTGAACATCCCACGGGGCAGGGCACCCGCTCCTGCCTGGGGGCAGAGACCACCCCCCAGAGACCTCCCGGAGACCCGGCCGCCCTGCGTCCTTCCCTCCCAAGGGGAGCTCCCTGCCACCATGAACTATGTCCCACCTCCAAACCCACCACCGCCAGGGTCTCCAGGGGTGTAAGCTGATGGTGCCGGAGGGGTTTCTGCAGAACTGGAACCTGCTGGTCGAGACGTGGTGACCCCTGGCTGGGCACGGCCTGACAGGCACCCGTGGGCCTGGGAACCAGAGGATGGTGCAGTTCCACCACAGGAGCGGGATTTGGCCATGGACTGGCCGGGACAGGCACGCGGGAGATAACCGCTGCCTTCGGTGCCTCAGGCTGGAGCCAGGTGAAGGTGGCCAGTGACCACCAGCGCCTGGGTGCCTCCCTCTGAGAAACAGGGCTGTCTGCCCAGGAGATTAAAACCCAAGAAAACCATCCCCAGAGCTCCTGCTTCGTCAGGAGACAGGGCTGCAGCGCTTGCAGCTGATTCCCCACCTCCAGCCCCCCGCCGACAGCGGACGCTGCTGCCGTGCCGCTGGTCCCCGACTGGCCCGTGGCCGCACCGCTGGGCTTCACCCCAGGCACAGCTCCAGCGCCTGCGTTCATCAGCGTCAACCACCGCTGCGGCGCTTACGAGACACCGTGCTGGAGCGCAGCCGCTGAACCCAGCAGTGGCCTGAAACCTGGACAGGGCTTTGGAGCCCAACAGCAATTACTGGGTTTATTCCCAGCCCACAAAGCACACCGACAGCTTTACCCGGGTGATGAGCGGGGCAGGGAGAGGCCACCTCTCTCCAGATCACCCTGTACCACACTGACCCCTCCGGCCCCGGCCACCTGACCGCGACGAGACCATCGCCCCATGGACCCTCGGGTCACACCCGCGCGGGTTTCTGTTCCAAAAGCTTCACGCTCCCGTCGCTGCTCCTCATCTCACCTGAACCGATTAACGGCCAAACCACGGCGGGTTCTTTGCCGGAGTCCCGAAGCGCCTCACACGGTAACCAGCGTGAAACAACCTCCAGGAACAAGGGTTTAGGTATTCCATTTGGGTGTTTCTAGATGTTTCTTCATAACAGATTTTCATGCACAGCCAGAGGTTTTAAACAATCAAACCACGCTGCAGGTTCCCACCTCGAGCACGCCTGGACGGGGCAATGGGGCCCAAAGCCCCCGGCGTGGTGCGGGTGGGCTGCCCGGCCGTGCGCAGGGCTTGTCGCGGTTTCTGTCCCCAGAGCATCGCCCGCTGCAGCCGGCGGGTCGCCCTTGTGTCGCCCTTGTGTCGCCCTGTGCCGTGGGACCCGCAGCGGCCCCCGCTCCCCCGTGCCCCGAGTTCCCACCGCGGGGCCGCCCAGACGGGGCCGGACACGGGGCCGGG
>WKFP01014734.1:171163-184437 GCA_011057875.1 Pterocles orientalis | reverse complement strand
GCGCCGGGGGTGGGCCTGGGGCGGGCCGGGGGTCCCGGGGAGGTCAGAGCCCCTGTCTGTGGCACTAATTTGACCCTTTCTCCTCATTATCAGGATGTAGACAGCTGTGAGATCCAGAAGAAGGGCTGCGTGTGGCTCATGGTGACACACGAGGCGTGCAGCAAGGAGGACGTGGTAAGAGGACATCGCTGTACGGCTTTTGTAGTTATTTAATGCAAGTTAATTATTTAATTTCAGAATAAACTTTCTTCTAGTTGTTCTAGTTAATAAATTCCTCTGTTTTGAAGAGAATCGGCCTAATGCCACATTCCCCACGTTGCTGTAAATGCAGCTGCTGTGAAATGTGAAAAATTTCTTACTGCCTGGAGCTGTGTAATCTCCACAGCAGCTCGACAAGAAGTCAATAATTGGTGTTGCTTCTGGAGCACAAGGCTTGTCTTTCGAAAAATTCCTTAAAATCTGAAATACGGTGATTCTGATTTTTTCAAAGCCCTTATTCAGAACAAGAGGAAATAATGCTTTTCTAAGCAGGTGTTCTTCCTTTCCTGAAAGATTAGTGCTAGTATAACAACATATTTTTCATTTCTGCAGTTTTTATCCGCTGTTTGCTTTCCCTTGTCGGATGGCCAGCACGGTGTCAGCTGGAGACTAAATCTGCTGAGCGCAGCGGCTGTGCTCTGCCCTGGCTGTAACACCCACCGGCAGGTGATGTGCCTGCAGCCGCAGCGCTGCCGTGACAGCGTTTGCTGCAGTACCAGCACACACTCTGTCCAGAACAACGTTCTGCTTTATTGCAAATGTGCTGCCCTGGTCAGTCGTTAAACAAGGTTCAGTTGGTTTTTTTCAGGGTTGTTTTTTTGGTTTTTTTTTTGTGATTCTGTGACTCGAGCAGCATGGTATCAGCACTGCTCATTCCTCAGCCCAGGCAGACACTGAATGAGTTATCTGGGGTGTTTCTGTACAACGCTGCCCTGTGCTACGTTGGCCGTTTCTGTTTCTCATCAGCTTTAGCACAGCTGTGGTTACTTGGGCGTTTTTTTTAAGTCTGGCACACAAATTACAAACTTAGCCATTCAGAAAGAGCCGCTTTCACCTTAAAATGAGAACATTTAGGGAGGAGATGCTGCATAAATACTACTTCTCAGTGTTTAAAGGACAAGAGGGAGTGTTACCTCAGCAGTTTTCCTCTGTGCTGTCATGTCTTTAAAAAGCACATGATTTCGATTATTTCCTGATGATTTTGTTGAATATTTTCATTTTACAGGAAAGATGAGAAGGGCCAGACAAAACAACAAAGTTTGGGAAAACAGCTGAAATTTCTCCAGTTAACAGAGCAAATTTTTTAGTGCTGTGAATTAAACAAGTGAAGGCAAACAAGAAGGTGGGGGGAAATACTGCTTATGATTAAATAGTCATTAAATTAAATGAGTTATAGAATTGCCTCAAAGCAACCTTTCTGAATGGAAAAAAAAGTAGTATCAGCTCTTAAGATTGCTCTGCAAAAAGGTAGCATAGAAAAGTAGATAAATTGTAGTAATAAGCCACGCAGAATGTCATGGAGCTTTCTCCACACTCAGAAATCCAGGGAAAATTGCCACTGTCATCTCAGTCTTCTAGCAGAACTGAGGGCTCTGAAGGTAATTTCTTGGATCTTATAATTATGAAGTTACCTCTCCCTTTTTGTATCCTCTTCTTGTGGATTTATGCCTCTAATTTCAACCTCTGAATTTTTTATCTTTGTAAGTCTTCTACAGTAGACCATGCATTATTATTTAAACTGGGATTAAAATGTGATCGCTTATGTTAGGCCATTAATTTAATCTGCTGAACCCCAGGAAGTTTTCTGAAGTTGAGGAATGTACTTCACAAACTAAACGTCTTTGATTTTAAAGAACAGTTAAAAAAAAAAAAAGTGCTGAGGTTTCACCTGATGGCAGGAGAACAGTCCTCTTCCCACGCTGTACTGGCCATCGATTCATTTGAATCTACAAGGAAATAAACAGGGGAGCGCACTTTTTAAAGTTTAAGTCTCTGTTTCTATGAATTGCTGTTAAACCAAATCAGTTTAGCCAACAGAACCATGGAGATCTGTGGGGTTTCTGTGTATTGTGAGCAATGAAAAATCAAAACCTGATTGTTGGGAACTCATTTGCTGCATTTTAATGCTTGTTTCACACTCCGACTAGCTATTATTTTTTTTTTTTGTACTGACAGTACATATTTGCAGTATTAATACAAATATTTTGGTGTGTTTTCCAGATGGCAGCACTAGAGAAAGCCACCGGTGACATCGTGTTCAAGTTTGAACCATTTGTTCTTCACGTGCTGTGTCAAGAGCTGCAAGATGCGCAGCTTCTGGTAAAATCACATCAAGTGACAAGTTACAGGGGTGTTCTGTTAGGTTCCTTGCTGTAAAAATAAAAGCACTGGCTCCTCAGTAAGCTTTAGCCCTGAAGAGTCCCAGGTGTGCTGTATGGTTAGTAACGAGGGTAGTGAAAGCAAGCAGGGAAACACAGCTTTGAACTTGGTGGAGATTTTGCTGTACGTTTTTAAAAACAAAATTACTCAGCTACAGTTCAGTCTTCGAGCTGAAGCAGGGTGCCTGGTAAAAATTGTTCCCAGTGAGCCAGGGTTGCTTTCGCTGGCTGGAAGGGATGGGTTTTTAGATGTCGTTTTGCTGCCAGCCAGGCTGTTTGGCTCCAGTGTTTCAACTAACAGAGTTGTACCTTTGCCTTCAGCTTTTTCAGAATGACTCTGGAGAGTCACGCCTGGTGGGTGTGTTCCCTCATTAATATAGAGGAGAGCTGATGAGCTCCTTTTATAGAACTGCTGCACTTTCGGCCATCAGTGTTGCACAGCTCTCTGCATGGCTCCCAGCTCTTCGAGATACCGTAGTCCAGTGCCCAGAGAGACATTAACGTCCGCTCTGCACTAACAGATTGAGATCAGACAGTCAAGATAGACAGTGTTCTGTGAAAACAAACCACAATTTGTGGGTTTGAACTTAAAAACATTTTAATTTAACTGGTATTGCGTTAATTTGGGGAGATGGTTTTGAATAAGTTCTTTTGCAAAAACTGAGAAGGTAAGATGGTTGCATTGCAACGCGTCCATAATTGTTTATTGCTGTGAGAGTGTAAAACCTGTTCAAGGCATTTATTTGTCCTGCAGCATTCAGTGGCTATCGATGCCGGGTTCAGGAACTCTGGAATTACCGTTGGCAGAGGAGGAAAAGTTACGATGGTAAGGACTTTCCTACTTACCTGCAAGGAATGTAACAAAACCATGTTGTTACTGTTAACCTCAATTTTTTAATGAGTCAGGATCTGGGTTGTGATGGGATCACCAGCTATCACAGGGTGTGCTCTAGCAGAGAAATATCTTTCTGCTTTAGCTGATAGCAGACTAACCAATTGTGCGGATGTGGTTTTTTACTGTAATGAACTCCCCATATTATTTAAATAACCTTCATAAAACAAAAAGCTTTATTCTAGATAAATCCTTCTGTGTGTGTTCTTAGGCTGTCCGGAGCACTCATTGCTTAGAAGTGCCATTGAGCCACCAGGGGAAACTGATGGTCTCTGAAGAATATATTGAATTTCTGATACATGTGGCTAATCGGAAAATGGAGGAAAACGCAAGGAGGATTGACAGGTTTGTCAGATTACACCAAACCTCTTCCTGACATCTGAATCCAAAAGTGAGAGGTTATGTTAAAAAAAAAAAAATCTAGAATACAATTTCAGTTAGTTTTTTGAGCTCTGAAGACTATGAACTGTTTAAGCAAAAACCTATAAACAGCAAGAGTTTGCAGACTGTTTTTTACTGAGTGGGGTTGGAGTTTCTTTCTCTAAGGATAACAGCGTGTGTTACTTCAACACAGTCACCACTTCAGCAGCATTCAGATTGCAGCGCACACTCCAATCCACTACGTGCTTTGTGTAGTTTCCAAAACTGATGATTTATGAAGGGGGTGGAAGGTTACGCACACTTTGCAGCATTACATTTGTCACCGGCTGAGGCCAGAATAGGCAGAAGAGCCAAGGAACCTGAGGATCAAAGGGAGCTGAAGAGACACCTGCATGTCTGAGACCATTTATTTTTATATCTCCACTGAAAATCTCTGTAGCTGTTATAGTAATTGCTAATAGCAGCAGCCCATGTGACCATTAATGCTGTCGTTCATCAGGCGGTTAACCTGATTCCATTTTACAGTTTCTGTAAGATTAACGGATCTTAACGGCACGTGAGCACATCCACTCATTGATTTCTGACAACACACATTACAAAGAGAAGCGGCACGCACACACGAGGACACGGGCTGATAGTTCTGGTTTTTCTTCCAGTATCGGCTAGAACAGTTCAATGATAGTGACAGTTTTCTTCTTTTAGTACATCTTGGTTGTATTACCAAAGCGTTAGTTTCTCAGGGAAGTTTTGCAGATCCTGAGCAAACCTGCAAAAATAATGACACAGTTGTTTCTGTCTAGATTCTACAGCTGCTTGGAGCAAGCTCTGCAAACTGCCGTCAGTGCAAAGAGCTCACCTCCTGAGGAGAGGGAGAAGGGTCGCTCGGTGTACACGCGCAGAAGAAAGAGAAAGACCGTTCAGGAACAAGGTGTACACACCTCTCCAAACGATCACAGTGAAGAACTGGGGCCTGAGGATGATACAGAAAGCACCCTCGGTATTTTCGCTGGAATCATGATATAGACTAAGGCATTTGAAAGCAAATGCAAACTGAATAATAATTGTAATTCTCTTTGTAAGAGATCAAAACACTGCTCTGTTCTAAGTAGTAACACTCTCATGGACATTTACCAGAAAAAAGGTAATTAAACAGGATTGTGGACAGGTTTGATGCCACAGAAGCACAGAAGAAAACCTTAGAATGTTTTTTTTAACAGCACTGTTGAATTAACAGTCCTTTACCACAGCACTAGCTGGTTTGCTGGAGCCTTTGGCCATGCTCTCTCTGGAAGCATTCCACTTCCAGGTGCTGGGGTTAAGCCTCCTGGTTCTTGCAGAGTAGAGAAACGCTGAAACATGGGTTGTTATCCTTGAGGGTTTTAATCCCTGTAGGAGCTCCCCAAAACAGTGTGCAGCAATATAGATGGCCCTTTCAAAACAACGCAGAAAATCAACCACTCTGCAGTCACAGGCTGTGGAACATGAAATAAATGTAAAACTGTGCAAGTATGTGTGCATCCCTGTTCTGTACCACTGGAAAAGGAACGCCACACTTGTGTATTCTTTGGAAAAATGGTGAATTTGCAAACCTTTGCACCAACCTGAGCCCCCCTTCTGTGCCTGAGTGCTGGCTGACGCTGCAGAAGGAGACCCTCCCTGCCTGCTGGAAGTGGCTTACTGGGTATAGCAGCTCCCCGTTCCTAGAGGCAGGGAGTTGTCATTGTCTCCATTACATAAGCCCGTGTCTTGGGGACACTTCGATTCCACTGTAAAAATTTGACATACCAGGTGGCAGCCAAAGGGAACAGTAACTGGGGCTTTAGATGGGTTGCGAAAGGTGTGTTGGGCTGTTTCCAGGAGCAGGCGTGCCAGAACAAACCCCCCTGAGCCTCTTGAGCCCATCGGCTGGCTGTCCCTGTCCCCATCCCTGCTGGGGGGGTGCCACCGTCCCGGGGGCAGCTCCTGTGCGCAGAGGAGGCAGTTGCTGCTTTAAAAACGGGGAGAGGTTTAGGGGGTTCAGGGAGGTTTTCCGGCGCCTTCTGCGTGTGCAGCCGCCCTGGCGAGGTCTGGCGCTGGTCGGACGTGGGTGTGAGCGGCCGCCGACGCCGTTACTGACCGTGAGTGGCTTCCACGCCCGTCGCAGCGCCGTGGTCTCCCGCCACCCGTGGGACAGAGACGTTTAGCCCTGACAAAGCAGCGACGCAAAGGAACCACATCAGCCTCCAGCCCACAGAGGCCGTGCTTGTGGAACAGAGGAGGCCTGTCCCGGCGTTCGGAGAAGGTTCACGTCCAACGCCCGCGGTCGTGAGCGCGTCTGCGCCGGGGGGGAGAGGGACCACAGAGCGCTCCTGTGCGTAAACCATCGCTGCAGCGTGCTCCAAGGGCAGAGCCGCGGGGTGGTGAGTCGGGAGGAAAGGGTGCAATGCGGATAATTCATTTTGGGAAGCTGCTTTTTTTCTTTTTTTTTTTTTTTTTTTTTAAATTCAATCCAAGCTCTGCAGTGACGGCCCAAACCTTTACAGTATGTGGCAGCGCGTTCAGGATTTGCATTCTTAGAAATGCCGTTTGTCAGGAGGTGATGGGTGGTATGATCCCGCATTCGGTACCAAATTCGGGAAGATGTTTTGACAGTCTCAACCTAGAAAGGTTACCCTAATGCTGCCAGCTCGTTACTTTTACGCCTGCTAACCCCAATTATTGGAGACTGTTGGGGACCTCGCACAAAAAGCCAGAACAAGATCCTGCAACAAGAAAAATAAACAGTCGCGTGGTTCTCGGTGAAAGATTAGGGCATCATGTTACTCCAGCGCTTAAAATGCTGAACAGCTTTCACAAGGTTTTTCTGATTTTTTTAACCCCCCGGAGGTTCCAGCGGGGACCCCGAGGCTGTTCCACGGCCCCGCAGATGTGCCGTGAAGGTGCTGAGCGCCCGCGCCGCCCCCCCACGCACCCCTGCCCCTATTGCCCGTGGACCGGGGGGGACCACGCTTTTCCCTGCTCTCACCCGCGTTTCCCAAGTTCCTTGTGCGATTACTCCTGCCAGGCTGTGTTTTATTCCCAGCTCCTGTAGCTAATTCTGTCGCACTTCGAACGCAACGTTCAGCCGCATCGCAGAGGACAGAAGGGCTGCGCGCAGAGGAGGCAGCAGCCTTTGGAAAGGCAGCTCAGGGGTCCATGGCAGGAGAAAAAAGTACTGATCAGATACAAGATTCCTAAAGTCGGCAAATCTTTGCCGTTTGTAAGCGCACTTAGCCACTTAATTAGTTAACAGATATTTTCCGCCCAATTTTCGTATTTCCTTTTGCTCGGTTAAAATATCAGAACATTTAAAATCACAATTTGCATTCAGCTGTTTCTGGGGAGGCACGTGTATTCATCCACTCCATAACAGATCGTCTTTTCTCACCCCGAACATTTGGCATCCGCACCAGAACATCCCTGTAAGTTGTCGTTCCTCCAGCTGGAGCCGAGGCGCCCGCCAGTTGTGCTCTCGCAGCATCCAGCAGGCGCTGGTTCACCGGGAGGATTCTCTGCACACAGACGCCACAAGCACCAGTATTTGCTCAAAACAGCTTCTTCCTCGGGAATTTGAGCACGTAACTCGGTTTACAGGAACGTAACAGTAACAGCATCAGACTGCAGCGGAAATCATTGTTTTCAAACGGAGTTAAACTCTCCGGGTAGGACGGCTTTCCAGCCCTCGGCCACCGCTCCTCTTCGTGCTTTACTCGAACTCGCCGGAGTCTATGCGCTTAACAACAACGTGCAGCTGAATAAAGTTTAGTTTCTATTTTTAAAAATAACTTTGTGCTGTTAAATGTACCAGGCACTGGAGTTTTTGGGAGGTCTTCGGTATGTTTGGTTTCTGAAAACACACGATTGCTCCCCAACACCTTGTCCATTTTATTTGCATACTGTGATGTTAAGGAGGATGTTTAACTTCTGGTTTTCCAGCAATTGAAGAACACTGCAGCATGCTCTGCATTTTTTTTCCTTTGAAAGGAGATTTGAGTCTTTAAAAAAATATCTAATCACATGCCTACATCTTCCTAGCTGCTGCTTTGTTTCTTTACACCAAGAGAAGGTAAAACCTGTGAGAGTTACTGTCCTAAACCTGCCAGCTCTGGTGTGACAACAGCAGTCATCTCTCTAGAACTGAACATCAGGGAACCTTCAGCACTCCTTAAAAATGGAGAACAACATCCTAATTCCACACAGAAATTACACAGAAGCATTTATTCTGCTTTCTGCATGCAGCTTATTTACAGCAACTGAGCTGGTACAATACTTTGGTCTATTTCATACTGGGAAAAAAAATCCTGTTTTGTTTTCAATTTCTGCACGACCCCATGAAACAGGAAATATTTTTCTGAAAACCAAGTGATTTTTTATCGAAAAGAACATAATTCCTTTCCTCAAAGAACACAGCACTCGAGTTTTGCAGTTATTGTGATCAGATGTTTTGAAGAAGAGCCCTACAGGGTAACGACCTGGCTGTCTGGCTGCTGGGTCCCTCTGCCCGCTGGCAGTGACAGTCCCGCACCCGTCACAGGACCCGCTTCTCCGAGGGCATCCCGCAGGCGAACACCCGAGGGGGCGGGTGCGGTGGCGCAGGGGTCGGTAGGGACACAGGTGACACTCTCACCCTCCGGCGCGGGTTCAGACGGTGAGAGGGGTCAGGAGCAGCCTGCGCCAAGAGCGTGTGACACTGTCAGAGTCTGCTGCCAGTGCAACAGGACGGGCTCCCCGCGTCTGTGAGCAAACGCTTCCAAACGCCGTTTGACGGGAGTTCTGACCCTCCACGGGCAGGGCCATCACCTGGCAGTGCCATCGTCACCCCGGGGGTGCCATCACCCGGCAGTGCCATCGTCACCCCGGGGGTGCCATCACCCGGCAGTGCCATCATCACCCGGCAGTGCCACCATCACCCCGACGGTGCCATCGCCCCGGCAGTGCCGTCACCCCGGCAGTGCCATCGTCACCCGGCAGTGCCATCGTCACCCCGGCAGTGCCATCGTCACCCCCGGCAGTGCCATCGCCCCGGGGGTGCCATCACCCCGGGGGTGCCATCATCGCCCCGGCAGCGCCATCATCACTCCGGCAGTGCCATCACCCCGGCAGTGCCATCATCACCCCAGGGGTGCCATCACCCGGCAGTGCCATCATCACCCCGGGGGTGCCATCGCCCCGGCAGTGCCGCTCCCGGGGTTCGCTCTATTCTCCAGTCACCGCTCGGGTTCGGCAGCTTCCCGGCTCTGCAGCGCGGGGCTGCTCGGGGGACACCGGCACCTACCCGCGGGTACCGGGACCCGGGGACACCGGCACCTACCCGCGGGGACCGGGACCCGGGGACACCGGCACCCACCCGCGGGGACCCGGGGACACCGGCACCCACCCGCGGGGACCGGGACCCGGGGACACCGGCACCCACCCGCGGGGACCGGGACCCGGGGACACCCCACGGAGCGGGACACGGGGGGACACCCCGAGCAGCCCCCGGGCGCGGCGCGGGCAGGAGCGGCCCCGTCCCGTCCCCGCCCGCCGCGGCCGGTCCCCGCCGGTGTCCCCCCGCCGGCCGCTCCCCCGGGGTCCCCGGCAGCCGCTGGGTGACGGTTTCACCAGTGACGCTGTGTCCCAGCCCAGGCACCGGTGACACGGGAAATGTCCCCGCAGCCCGGTCCCCGTTGAATGGTGACACGGTGACACCGGAGCGCTGGGCTGGGGGTGCCGGCACCCTAACAAACCGACACGATTTCTCGGCAATTCCGCTGGAATCGCTCTGCCCCTCGGGGTCCCGTTTTCCCCGGAGTGACACCGGTTTGCTAACAGGGATGCGAACGGAGCCCACCGCTCTCTCAGAAGTTTTCCCGTCCGGGATCCATTCCGTACCGGTGTTAAACTGACAGTGCTGCGCTTTTACAATCTGCTAATTTAAATCATTTTTTGCATAACTTTTCTGGGAAAAAAAGCAATATTTACAAGTGAAATGCGCCCAGGGTTTGTGCACATAATTACTTTTTTTTTTTCCCATTATTTTGCATCCCTCAGTGGCATATTTTGGACAGAATTTCCTTCAGTACCACTGAGACTGAACCTGGTTTTGTTTCACTGCACACACACTCACCTCAGAAATTTTGCAGAAATGCAGCACTAAGGGGAAACTGAAATGCAGCAGGGTGCTACGCAGAGTTCTGTGCAGGATCTGCGTGTTTTCCCTGCACCGTCTTCACCGGGGAATGACAGACAGGACCCAGGGACATGCCACTTTCGGAAAATATATGCAGGGACGCTGTGGCTGGTTCTGCGCAGGATCAGAATTTGGCCCAAAACGCGCAGTTATTACAAATTACCGTTTTCCCCTCATTCCTATTACCTAGATATGAAAGTTCAGATTCAAGCATGTGCTTTCAAATCCACAGCACTCTGGGGTCATATTAAATGAACTCCATTTAATAAAACACATTCCAAGCTGTTATTTTGATTGAAGCATTACACTTTTTGTCTTGCAATGAGCAGTTCAGATTTCACGGGGTCATTGAAAATTTTTGAATCAGTTTCTTTTCAAATCGTATTTAAAATATGAACCTAAATAACTGTGGCAACAGATATCTTCACAACACGAGCAAGAGGTAAGGTATATAATGCCGCGTTAAAGCTGTGGCTGCGTTTATCTCCTGACATTTTGCCATTCTCCAAAATACACTGATCGTCCCTTTCACAAAGCACATCACATTCATGAGGGAGACGATGGCATCCCGTTTTGTCCTCGATTCACTAAAATAAGAGGTATTTTGATCACAAATGCCTGCGCTAATCAAAACACTACCATGATTTCAGCAGGATTAGCTAACCCGGGTGAAGCTGCGCACAGCCCCCCTCGGATTTTTTGCTCTGTGCCGCGCTGCATCTCTTTTTGAAGGCTTTGTCGTTTAGAACAGAGGCAGCGGAGGACAAAATCCCACGTTCTGACCCAGGGCAGCTGCGGCGCTCCCCGGATTCAGGGCTGGGAGGCACATTGTCTGAATCCCGACTCAGGGTTTTCTCCCTACAAAACGCACACGTGAAAATGACAGTGGACCTGCAGAAGACGTTTGAATAAATATTTACATAAACACTGAAATATTTACACGTGCAGTTCTGCATGCTTGACACACGAAAACGAGTGCAATAAATGCCGTTAAGGTACCAGGGTTCTAGACTAATTCACTGTGCATGTCCTGCCGAGATAACCTATCGGTTAAACTATTGATACCCCCTCGTTACGCTGCCTACAAGCAGGCAGTGTAGGCAGGATCAGGGCAGTAAAGCACCAGCTCCGTCGGGCTGGGCTGGGTGGGTGCAGCCCCACGGAGAGCCCCTCGCCCCTCGAGCACAGCGAGGACGCGTCTGCCCGCACACAGCACACGGGGCAGCGTGGCCCCTCACCCCTGTGTTCGAGAAGTTTCTAAGGCAGAAGCTTCCCAGCCAAGAGCTCCCAGGGTGGGAGCAGCATCCCCACCCGGCGCAGCCCCCGGTCCCTCTGCAAGGCTCTGGGCACCAGGACCACATCATGGGGAAAGAGCCGTTTCACCTCTTTGTGTGCCTTCAGGTAAACTTTTAACACGCTGAAGCCCTGAGATGGGAGTATCACTCTGGGCTTTTCTTTCTTGTCTGTTTTCCCTCCACATTGCTTTCCTTCTGGTACGACATCAGTGGGAATCAGGGTGGTGGAAGTGGTAGAGCAGCAGCAGGAAAAAAATATCCGACAAACAGCAACAGCCCCCCAACACCCCTTTAAAATAATAACGATTTACCAAATGGTTGGGAAGTTGTTATAATTCCTTTTCCAAATTATTACTCGCCCTTTAGATTAGAAATGAGGCCAGGGTTAGCAATCAGCCGTAAATGGTAGGATTTCTGAAGTAGAAGCACTTGTCTGATTGTGAAGTGGAGGCCATTATTGCCTTGATTGAGTCTTTTTTTTTTTTTTTTTTAAGCTCGCTTGATTTGTGGCTGAGAGTGCACATTCACTACTGTACCAGGAGCAATCAGAGCTTTCCCTGCTCCTTTCTGCTCAGCGATTTAGGGTCCACTACTTTGGCACAGCTGCCACCTTTTAGCCTCCATCAAGCAGAGATATTTTTAAGTGAACTGCATTTTGTGTTTGTCTTTTCTCCCCCCCTACCCCATTCCTTCTTCTCTCTTTTTATTTCCTTTTTTTTTTCCTCCCATCCTTTTTTTTTTTTTTTTGAGGGCAGGAATGAAAATATTGTGTGAACTTTAATTCCAAGGAGGAAGTTGAAAGAAGAGAGCTGAAGCTGGCTGGGTGTCACCTGGACTCCACGGCACATAACAAACCTGCAGCCACGTAAGAACAGGGATGAAGGGACTTGCTCGAGTGGCTGAAGTCAACCCAAAGCACTGACAGGTGCCCAGGTGCTGGAATTCAGGGTTTTGTTTGCCTGAAAACCAGATTCAAGCCAAGAACTTGTATTTGTACCATTTCTTTCCAGAAATCATCTGTTTTGCCGGCATACCGTATTTTACAGCTCCTCACAGATTTGCTCCAGAGATGTGCAGCACAGCTGGGGGGGTCCTGGCGCAAGGGGCAAACACCTCGCAGACCACCGGGGTTCCCCCGTCACCCCCAGGTCCCCCCAGCCCAGTGCAAAGCTGGCACTGGGACGGGAGCACAGCCCGCTCCGGGGCCAGCCTGCAAAACCCACGGGCACTTTGGGTTCGGACACAGACACCCATCTGTAGGAAGCCACAAATACCTTTAAAACAAATAAATGGATGTATTTAATCGCTACTGCTCTGAAATAGCCGGATTTTGCTTCAGGGTACGTTTGCAGGCAGAAACTCTGTGTTCAGTGGAACAGATTTCCGTGGTCCACTGGCACGTCCCCGAAACCAGCGGTTTAGCACTGAAATGCCACCAAATCCACGCCTGCGATGGCGCGGCAGGCTCTGGGAGCGCAGGAGCCGGGCGGTGCTGAGCAATGCAAGGCTGCGGTAGGACCGCGGTGCTCGCTACTGCGTGTAAGAACAGGAAGAGCAAAAAACAACAGAACCAGTATTTCCGGGTGCTGGCGGCTGCAGCTGCAGCAGAACAGATGTTTTAGCACAGGGTGTAACTCGCTTTGTGTTTAGCGGTCGTTTGTTTTCCAAAGCTGTCATTTTGGAGGGTCCAGCACGTCAAGGGGAAAATTAGTCACACGACCGGCTCGTATCCCAGCCCAGTTCGCAACCTGGTGAGCGTGAAGCAACTCACAGCAAGAAATTACTTCAGAAAAGGGAAGAATCGGTTTCAGCGTTATCCAGGAAAAAACCCCGTTAGTCAGACTCAGAGGGAACGCACAGCGACGTCGAAACGCAGCGACAGGAGATACTCGCTTTCTTTAGCCTGTGTTTACAGCACATTCCTGCAGAGCACCACCACGCGCCTTCCCCTGAAAGCAGCGGCAGGACCGCGGCAGGGAGAGTCCATATCGCCTGGATGAGTCCATATCGCCTGGATGAGTCCATATCGCCTGGATGAGTCGATATCACCTGGATGAGTCGATATTGCTTGGATGAGTTGATATCGCCTGGATGAGCCAATG
>WKFP01014734.1:121869-149586 GCA_011057875.1 Pterocles orientalis | reverse complement strand
ATCCCACCACATCCCCCTGGACCCACTGCACCCCCCAGACCCACTGCACCCCCGCAGCCTGGCGTGTACGGACTTCACCTGGGCTGTGGGGTGCAACTCATCCTCCCGTCCTTCGGGAGCATCAGCTGCGCAGAAATGTTTCCTGAGGTCAGCTTTGAAATCTTTCCTGTGCAAGGAGCAAATTCCCTGGGCTGTCAAACACCAGGACAGAGCCCTCGGATCAGGATTCTCCGATATCTGAGCACAGGGAAAAACACAATTTCCTGCACAACCAGAAAAAGGATTAAGGACAAAACCAGGAGTAGGACATCTCACAAACACCAGTATTGCTTTTATTCCGCAAATCTGACTGATCTTTTGCCCGACACTGACAAGGACAGCTCTGAATTCCTCCACTGCCAGGTGAACTCCGTGGACAGTGAACACCCAGCCGCAGCGGAGCACGCCTGTCCGCTCACCACAGCGCAGCACCGAACCGCCTGCAGCGCGGCACCGAACCATCCTGCAGCACGGCACCACCCACAGCGCGGCACCGAACCATCCTGCAGCACGGCACCGAATCACCCGCAGCGCGGCACCGAACCATCCCGCAGCGCGGCACTGAACCACCTGCAGCACAGCACCAAACCACCTGCAGCGCGGCACCGAACCACCCGCAGCACGGCACCGAACCACTCGCAGCGTGGCACCAAACCATCCTGCAGCACGGCACCGAACCACCCACAGCGCGGCACCGAACCACCCGCAGCGCGGCACTGAACCATCCACAGCGCAGCACCGAACCACCCGCAGCACGGCACCGAACCACCCGCAGTGCGGCACCGAACCACCCGCAGCACGGCACCGAACCACCTGCAGCACGGCACCGAACCATCCACAGCACGGCACCAAACCACCCGCAGCACGGCACCAAACCACCCGCAGTGCGGCACCGAACCACCCGCAGCACGGCATCGAACCTCCCACAGTGCGGCACCGAACCACCCGCAGCACGGCATCGAACCTCCCACAGCACGGCACCGAACCACCCGCAGCGCGGCAGCAGCAGAGCGAGGGATGCTCGATGCCGGGGCTGCACCAGAACTCTCCTCGTGCTTAGGTCACTCTTGGAGTAAACCGGGGACGGGTGGTAGTTCGCAGTGGGGTGTCAAGGTTTAGTGATTCGGCTGAGAAAGTACAACTGGAGCAAGCGAAAGTGAACCGTGAAGAGTTTCCCAGGTATACAACAGACATCAGTGCTAACACAAACAACTCTGTCGGACTGCGGCAAGCGCAGCAGACAATGGTTTGTTGCGTTGTCTCATTCTTACTACAGGGAGCACTGTGACCTTCAGGGGGTTAATAAATCAGCTCCTGATGACAGCACAAACAAACGAGAGTGAAACAGGCTTGTGATGATAGCTGAGGCCCAGCGCTTGGGAGATTTGATTTCTCTCTTTCGCTTTCCTGTAGATTCTCTGTGCGATTTTAAATAGATTCCCCATCTTTTGGAGCTGGATTTTGCCCATCTCTCAAGACAGGAGCCTGCAGCTGCCCTTTTGACATGAGCTTTACGCTCAAAGGGTGGCTGTGATGCACCACAGCAGCAGGTGAAACACGTGCTAATGACACCCCCGGTAAAACACACGCTAATGACACCCCCGGTAAGGCACACACTAATGACAGCCGCGGTACAAAACACAGCACTGCTCCTGCACCGGCACAGAACACAGCACTGCTCCTGCACCGGTACAAAACACAGCACTGCTCCTGCACCGGCACAAAACACAGCACTGCTCCTGCACCGGCACAAAACACAGCACTGCTCCTGCACCGGCACAGAAACACAGCACTGCTCCTGCACCGGCACAGAACACAGCACTGCTCCTGCACCGGTACAGAACACAGCACCGCTCCTGCACCGGTACAGAACACAGCACTGCTCCTGCACTGGTACAGAACACAGCACTGCTCCTGCACCGGCACAGAACACAGCACTGCTCCTGCACCGGCACAGAACACAGCACTGCTCCTGCACCGGCACAAAACACAGCACTGCTCCTGCACCGGCACAGAACACAGCACTGCTCCTGCACCGGTACAGAACACAGCACTGCTCCTGCACCGGCACAAACACAGCATCACTCCTGCACTGGTACAGAACACAGCATCACTCCTGCACTGGTACAGAACACAGCACTGCTCCTGCACCGGCACAGAACACAGCACTGCTCCTGCACCGGCACAAAACACAGCACTGCTCCTGCACCGGCACAAAACACAGCACTGCTCCTGCACCGGCACAAAAGCATCGCTCCTGCACCGGCACAGAACACAGCACTGCTCCTGCACTGGTACAGAACACAGGAAAACACCAGCTGAGTTACAGACATTCCTGAAGAGCTTACTGGGTACATCCCCGTGCATCTGCGGACAAAACCTAACCCAGAAAAATCCAGCAATCAGACATTTGCAACTGGGGGTTTGAGCTGCAAAAGCCGGCGGATGCTCCAAGGTGGCAAACCCAGCACTGCGATCTGTTATTATCAGCTACTCACTGTCGATGTAAAGAGTGTGAGCTCACACTTTCCACACCGTATTTTTACTCAATACCTTCCAAAGACTGGAGCCAAAATGCTGTCGAGATTCTCTTCTTTTTGGTTTTGATTCCTTGAGAAAGAATCTGAGGGGAAACCACGGCTGGGACTCCTTTAAACAAACTGAAAAATTACACCCTCCCACAAATGAATAGAAGAGAAACAGTCAGTGAAAGGAAATGTCATCAGGATCCCAGGATCCCAGCAGCCACAGAGAGGTGAACAATCCTCAGCGAGCCTCGAGCTGCATCCAAAGCAGCGAGCCAGCCGCGGGCAGCATCGCCGAGGCGGCCGCTCAGTTCCTGGTGGAGGTTCACACCCAGCTCACGTCCTGCGTGCCCCTGTCCCGCGCCCTGCGGCAGGTGAGAGCCAGCTCCCCCCGTGTTCCCGCTGTAGTTACAGACCCAGCCCTCCCAACCCCTCCCCGGGTGCCTCAGCCGTGCCGGGCGGCTGAGCGGGGATGACAGATGATCGATACCCGGTTGTGAATCTGACCCTTTCCCCGCGCTGAGTGACGGTGAACTCCTGCCACCACCAGCAGGAGCAGAGCGCCCGGGGGACCGGGGGGACATACACTTCCTGCACAAAAGGATTAAGGACAAAACCAGGAGCAGGACACAAGCCCGTTGACCACACCACTGCGTGCCCAAAGGCCCGTGCAGGCAGCAAGAAGCAGCAGGAGAGCAGAGGGATGGATGCGGGTGTCTGTAGCCCCCCCCGGCGGTCACCGCCAGCAGCCAGCCCGGCTCGCTCGGACGCGCAGCGCGGGGGCATCCTGGCCAAAATCTCCTTCCGAAGGGCTCGTCAAGAAAAGCAAAGGGCAATTTTGACCTTGTTCAGAACCTTCCACCCAACACCCGCTGCCAGCTACACCTCAACGCTCCGTGTGACGCTGAGCTCTCCCGGGAGGTGACAACGCCGTGTCCCGGGCCCTTCTCCTCGGGACGGCAGAAGCGGCTCTCCGCGTCCTCACTCCCACCAGAGCCCAGGGGTTCGGAGGTATTCAATCTCTCTGCGGTGTGGCTGAGCTTTTCCCTTACCTATGATGACTACTCAATAAAACTTTGTAACTGCAGCTTCATATCCACAAAATAAATCAACTCCAACGGCACAGCCTGAGGACGTGAGCGTTCTGGCAACCAATTGAAAACAGAGAGGTTCCTGCTCACAGCTCCACGGCAGTGAAAACCATGACAAACTGGGGAAGATACGTCCAGAAAGTAAAATCTCACACCAATACGCATATGGAAATGATTTTTCCAAAACTCTGTGGTATTGCAAACCCAGCCCAATAAACAGCAAGGTCACGATAGCATTGTTCATCATGGCATCTCCTGTAAAATTCAATTTATTCAGCATTTTCCACTGCCAGGTCCCTATTTGCTTTTCGGTGTTAAAAGCTAACGTTAACAGCTGAACGAGAGAGTCATCCCAAACCACCTCGAGCTGTTTCTGCTGGTTCCAAAACCCAGGAATCAGGCTGCGTACTCCTGAGTGCTGCAACCCTGCCTACAGGACAGTCGCCTAAATACCAGCATGGAACGTTGCGTGCTTGCTGCTTATGATTAAAAAAAAACAATTTTAGCAGTTGCTAATGCTGTGGGAGATTTTGTCTGTGTTTGTTTCTCAACACAAACATGGAAATTTACCTTTGCCACAGGACATTACAAAGAAAATAAATGGAACCAGGAGTGGGAAAGACGATAAGTTTAGGCTGCATCGCTCTTACATTGTGCACACACAGCGTTATAAACCCCTGTCAAAAAGCAGCTCTTCAGACCTGAACCAGCAGAGATGGGCTGCAGGGCTCGGCACAGCTCTTCCACCATCCCTGTTCGAGAGCAGAGGGACCCTGACAGTCCGCACTGTCCCACTGTCGCTCCCCCGTCACCGGGACTGACACGGACAGGGCAGCGATGCTGTCCCAGGGCTCGGTCTCTAAAGCAAACCTGGTAAAAAAAAAAAAACTGGTAAAAGATTCCTTTTGTGTGGGTGAAGCGTATCACAGAGGAACAAGGGTTAATAAAGAAATCTAGGACCTGGGTGAAGCTTTGCTGAAGTGATTTTCTGGATTACAATCCACTAAAACCAACGCCCCAGCAGAATACTGCTGTTACGGGAACAATCTCCGCAGGGAAGTGGTCATGGCCCCGCGCCTGTCGGTGTTCAAGTGTCTTTGGACCACGCTCTTGGATAGAGGGTTTAACTTTTAGGCTGCCCCGTGTGGAGTCGGGAGTGGGTCGATGGTCCTCACGGGTCCCCTCCAGCTCAGGGTGACTCTACGCGTGTTGTTGGGCAAAGATAAAAACTCTTCCCTGTGCGGGGGGTGAGGCAGTGCCCAGGGTGCCCAGAGAAGCTGTGGATGCCCCATCCCTGGAGGGGTTCAAGGCCAGGCTGGATGAGGCTTTGGGCAACCTGGGCAACCATGGCAGGGGGTGGCACTGGGTGGGCTGTAAGGTCCCTTCCCACCCAAACCCTTCTGGGATGGTTCTGTAATGACGATTCTAGCAGGTCGTTGCTGTCTGGCTCTCCCTGAATGCGCAGTAAAACATGGGCAAAGGCAGGGATTGAAGCAGGGACCTGGGAGCATCAGGGGTGGGCGGGCGCTGAGCACCCCCCAGAGACCCACCCACGGCTGCGGACAGTCGGAGATCCGTCAGTTCCCCCATCCATCGTGGCAAACGCTCACATGCCCCACGAGGGGCCGTGTTCACTGATAAATACCAGATTGCCTCGACGTGGCTGTCCTGGGGCTTGAATTTCCTGGAAAATGCAGCTTTTATTAAAGACAATTAAGCATTGTTTTCTTTAGGGTGAGTCACTGAGCTGCGTCGTGCGCTGCCTTCGCATTTTGGGAGATCAGCACGGTGATACCAGGGAAATGCAATCACTCTGATTACTGCAGCAAGAGCAAGGGCAGCAAGTTCTGATTTTAAATTTCACAACGAACATCTATCATTGCTCTCCTGTTAACAAAGCAGAGCCCTGAACGTGTCCATTTGTTACGCGGGGCTCTTCGGGAATACTGCAATTACCATTGTTCCGTCCCACTCGCTGGATACGACAGCTTCGCAGTTCACCAGGTCGGGACAAATTCACACGGGCTTCAGGAAGCTATCGGGATATTTCAGCCAGTTTTCCTGCAGCAGGAACCCATCGCTTGTGACCAGCGAGGGTTAAGCCCCATCCTCGGTGAGGTCTAGGCGCCTCTTTAGGCACCCTTTCAGGAGCACCAGCTGAAGCTGAGACTCACCAGCAGACTTGTGAAACAAGCGTTTGCATCACCAGGGAAAGGCTGTCGAAGTGGGCAGAGGCTTTGCTGCCGTTTACCCCAGGGACCCAAATCCTTCCGGCGGCGAGGGTGGGATTCGCCTCCAGCCGTCCCGAGCAAGGAGACGCTGCGGACGTAGGGCACATCCGCCGCAAACACAAGGGCACATCTCCAGGCTTCTAGTCCACATCTGAAATGCTTCTGGAACGTGCTGTGGAGGTGTCACGCCAAAGCAGATGGATAAATAATTTGTCTTTCATGTCGGTTAACACTGCTCGCTAATTCACCGGCAGATGTGGGCGGGCTGGGTTACACCAGAGTCCACCCTCCTCAGCTGAAAGCTGCACCAAAGCCAATGAAAAAAGCTAATTAACAGCATCTGGAGATCTGTCCCTCCATCTTCCGTTTCTATCTTTAGTTTTGCTTGGTTGAATTTCTATTAATTTCAAGATCTTGGAAAAACCCCCGCTCGCTAAGAGGAGACAAACGTCTTGGGCACCGAGCAGCCCCTCAGAGGCTCTGCTGGAGCATTTTACTGTCATTTGTCAACACGTATTTCATTCGCTGAGAAGAAAGTCTCTCACTTTGGTGGATAAATATAGCTCAGATCTCTAAAGCCTGTAGAAAATACACTAAATCCAAAATAATGCAGAAGTAGATTCAATCCCACTTGCCTTCAGATTTCCTGAAATTTCCTTGGTCTGATCTCCAGCTGATAAAATAGGACCGTGGCCACCCGTTTGGGACGGATCTGCTCCATACCAGGAAAATCAGCCGTCCCTAGGAAAAGAGCGAACCTCGGGCTGTAATTGTTTCGCTGCTCACCACCTGCAGCAGCACAAACCTTCTGAGCACATCCGCGTCCCGCTGAGGAGGCTGCTGGAGGGTGGCTGTGGAAAGACAGATCCTTGGGTCCTTCTTCTTCCCTGTTTAGATTTCAGAGGGGTTCAGGGCTCCGCAAGCCTTTGAAACAATTGACCGACTGCTTTGTTCTTTGGGTAGCTAGAAAATGGAGACTGGGTGAACGAAGAATCTTCAAGAAAAATAATTATAGTTGTTCTTACTGATTGTAAAAGGTATGAAGACATACAGAAGAGTTAGATTTCTTGTAGAAAATTATAAATTATCTCTAAAACTTGATCACCTCCAAAATACATCTATGTCTGTTGCAAAGCTTTTGAAATTAACCCCGCTAGTTTGCACAAGATGCAATCACAAGAATTGCTCAAGGTGTTGGATTCTAGAGCTGATTTTTGTTCCTAATACCTGCAATAAATTATTTCGACCACTTTGTGAGTTCCAGGCTGCCACAAATTATCCAAACCACACTACTGGAATAAAACACTTTAAAGCTAATTATTCCTACAGAGTATTTTTATTATTTTATTCAACTAAGCTTAAACAGAAAAAAAAAATCACAAGGGAAAGCCTTGCACGGATTAAAGCCACATCAACCTGGTTTTATCTCTTGTCTTTGAGCTAAAGCTGTCCTCATTAGCCTGAGACAGTAAACTCAAACTTTAATGTATTTGGGTTGAACTGGCCTCAGTGTTGGCAGCATCCCTGCCCGGGTATCGGCTTGTTCGGCTTTCAGAGAGGTGCAGCGATGTAAATCTCCACGGACCGTGCCAGTGCCTTTGCGATAGCCCGGGTACATTTCACTCCGTATCGAAGCACAAACACGAGCCTCCACAGCCCCACCAAGCGCGTCCCGACAGCACCGGCGATTGCACCGGGGCCCACCGCAGATACCGGGGAGTCCTCCTGTGATGGAGGCAGGCACAAAGAAAGGACAAACGGGTCACTAATTCCTAAACAAAATGCTGGATTTTCTTGAAGATGCTTGAGTGTGCGAAGGACGTTAACCAGTAGGAGGGACTCTAAAAGCACTCTTCGTGCTGCCGTCTCAGTGAGTGTGAACTGCGTAGATCTACAGTACACGCTACAAAGCCTCTGCCCGCTGAGAAGAGAAAACACGTCCTTCCCGCCAGCATTATTCTGTTTTCTCAACCCAGCCCTCAGCCACAAGCCCGCGTTACATCACGGTCCCGGTGCTGCCCGGTGCTGCCTCGGGCACACACAGGTCACTGGTAAGAGGAGAATTTACCGCCAGTCACCGCACAGCAGTGTCCAACACAGCGCCACGCTCCCAGGAATTAAAAGCCGGAGACGATTTTTGAAGTGCTGTGGCATCTCACAAAAGCAACTCGGTGTCGCCAGCATTGGATATTCTGTTTTATTCCCCGAACCTTGATAAGAGCTCCAATAGTTCCAGTGGAGATTCCCTGGAGTACATGTCTGACCGGAGAAATGTAATTTAAACGCTGTTAGCTGATCACACATCATCTGTGCGGGAACTCTAGATTAAGCGATAGGGCACCACTTGCTACGAAAGCCAAGATCTGACAATAATCATAAAATACAACTGTGCAAGTCCCTGTGCTACAGGTCCCAGTGTCTAAAGGAGAGCAAACCGGGCTGTGATCCCACTGCAAAGAGAGATGGGGGCACGCCCCGCAGCCCAGAGAGCGGGGCTGCTGCTGGACGACGCACCGTCCCCAGGGTGGTGTGTCCCATCGTCACCGGCCCCAGGCAGTGACACCGCTCTGAGCATCCCGTGTCACACCTCGGCGCTGCAGACAGGGGCTGTGGTGACGGCAGAGTTACCGGACCACGGCCCCTTCCCCAGCCCCCAGGACAGCCAGAACCCCCCCATCCACTCGGAAACCAGCGCCTCGCCCTGCCTCCCGCGCTCCCTGCAGCGTGTGTTCTGCAGAAACGCGGCGTGACTGCACAGCCGCGGGTGGCACAGCACCTCGCCCGCAGACACCAGGACACGTTCACACCACCCAGCGCCGGCGCTTGCAGCGCCAAGCTCGTGCTCCGAGGTGCCAGCTGGAGCTGTTCTGTTGACGTGGCAGAAAACACGGTGTCATGCAACACACAAAGGCAACCAAACCAAGATCTACAGAAAACATTTGCAAAATGATTTTTTCTCATGGCGAAATTGAAGAAAACCCCAACTCCCACGGTACGCATATGGAATGGCCAGTTCCAGAAGTAAATTACTATCTGCTTGCATGCTCTGCTCTGTATACTTCTATCGCTTGCCAAGACTTTTTAGAGCAATGTTTATTTTAATAATATGCTGATTCATCAACACGGATTTTTTATGCAGGGAAAAAGGTCGGTTATGACAAATTGCCAGTTTCAATATCCAACTCAAAATCCGGTTTCAACCGTCTACACGAAAACTTCCAACTTTCTATTCAAAGCCAGTTTTTTACTATGAAAATGTGATCGCTTATAGTAAAAATGTAACGTAAAATAATAAAAAAAAAGAACATAATATTTAAAATATTTTAAGCAAGTAGTTACAACAGATTGCCTTAATTTTTTTATTTCCCGTGGTTCCTCACATCCTAACCTTACATCCACAAACCTGGATAGTGGTCTTAAACCTTTTCTCACAATTTTTTCCCTGCAGCCCTCTTCCAAGTACCATCAGCAGCTGCCAGAGCTCCCTGTTAGCACAGTGCAGACGAACACGGAGCACTCACCGCGGGCAGTTAATCCAGACGCACCGTGACAGGCGCATCCCCGCGCGTCCCACCTCCCAGCACCTGCACCGACCAGCACCTCCCACGACAGCGCTCCGGACTGATGCTCCCTCGCAGCCTGGCACAGGGGAGACAGCACTCTGAAACCCCCTTGGCTGGAAAAAATAAAGATTATTTCACATCCCTCAGGGACTTGTTTTGCTCACTTAGTAACGGTCTGATGCGGAACCATCATTAATTAATATTTGCTCCTTCTCCCTCACTCTTATCCACCCTGCTCTCCCCATCCTGCAGGGAGCATGGAGGGTCAGGCGGGGTCCCCAGGGTCCCTGGCCCCCCCTGGGGACACCCTGCAATGGCCGTGGCCGCCCGGACCCCGGCAGGGCTGGGGAGGGGGCTCCTGCCTCCACTGCCCCGCCAGCACAGATGCTGACACGGCGCTGGAGCCCTTCTTGTCTCCTCACCAGCAAGGAAACGGGCACCTCCAGGACATTTCAAACCCCGCGGTGATCGCACAAAGGGGGTTATCACTTGGTGTTACCGAGCGCTGTCCCAGACCACCGGCAGCAGCCCGAGGACCGGAGCCAGACGAGGCTGGAACCGGCTTCTACGTTTTAATCCAGAGCTAAGACCCTTCTTACATCTCCCCACTGAAACAGCATCGCGGAGGCTCTGACAGCATTCACAAAAGTTTCTTTCTACGACTTTAAACAAAACAAAATTAAAAAAAAAAATAAAGGGGGCATGGGATGTGTTTGCAGGTCCAGGTTTTCAAGGCAATTCCACTCGCTCTGCGTTAAACCCCCACGTCTCTTTGCTCAGCAGAGCAGGGGAGATCCCTTTGTTCCCGGGGAACACGAGCACCGAGCTTCGCGTGTCTGTTCCCGCCGTCGGCGGCACCCCACGGGCACAGCACACCTCCCCACCCCGAACACGCGCCCGAGGGACCCTCCCGCGCCGCACGTCCCCAAACACGCCCTTTGCTGCCCACGGTGATCAGCACCAAGTGTTAGAAATAACCACCCGAAGGAATTAAACCAGAAGGCAGTAGTGCAGGGAGGGTTCCCAGTCCCCCAGATGCACCCACACACTCTAACAAACATTTTGCTTCCAGAGGACGGCAATCTGGGAAGCTCGGAACGCTGTGTGAGGGACAGAGCCAACGGGAGGATCATAAAGTTAAAAAGTCTCTGTTAATCAATGACAAATTTAGTACTTGTTGCTACAATTACAAAGATAATAGTTCCTTTATGTCAGTGCCTTTGGTTTTGCAGCTGTAAAATAGCTTTGAAATTCAGCATTTCAAGTAACAGAAATTAATAGGAGGTCATTTCTACCAGAGAAATTTTAGGGGCCCATCCTCTCTAATCATCATTAAAAACTAAATCCACAGGAGAAGAGGCACTTTACTGATTGTCAAGTGGAAGCTATTATTCATTTGATGAAGCTCTTGGCACAGTGCCATTTATTCTGCTGTAGAGCCTGCTGGTTGCTCTACTTCATCTCATGCAATCAAGGTTGTTTCTGCCTGCCAAGAGTTATTTATAGAGTGGAAAAAAAAAAAAACCAATATGTTCTCTTGCTTCAAAAACAACTTTCAAACTTTCTAACTGAACAACTGCTTCCCTGCTCCCCAATGGCATTCCTTTATTTTGAGCCCTGTTATTTGTACAAAAACAAAAGCACATTCCGAGATTTCATCTTCCCTAAAACATGGAAACAATTCCCGCGCCGTGCACATTTTCATTGGGAAATCGTCTGATTTTCTCGAGTTCGATCCTGCGCAGCCCCACGGCTCTGACAGCAGCGGCTCGTTTCACCCCACATCAGCCCCCTCGGCCCCCTTTGTCATCCCCCCTTTGGGTACCACCTCGCTGGGGCCACTCACCCACACCCAAAGGGTGGGGAAAGGTTGTGAGCGATGGGGACACCCAGCTGCCGGGATGGGGAGGTGGATGAGGCATTCGGGCGGGGGGGGAACGGTGAATTTCTGTCCCAAAGCGTGACTCCCCCGTGTCCGGATCGCGTGCGGTCGTCACACCCACGCAGAGTCCACCCCTCAGCTGCGGGAGGGCTTTACGTCCCCTTCGACGCGCAGATGACCATAAATTCCTGTTTGAAAGCCTGTTTTTGACCTCCAAGCCAGTTCAAACCAGGAATCCCGACATTCTTGAACGGAAATACGTGAAACCAGCGACAGCCTCTAAAGCAAACATAGTGCAACACCCCCAGTGCCACGGCTGTGAGCCCAGAGCCTGCCCTGTGAGGTTTCTGCAGTCTTTAAGAGCAGTCCCAGATAAAGCCCAGACCAAGCACCCCTGAAAGGGCAGAAAGTGAATTTCTTGCACAGTCAGAGGAGCAGTCCCGCACACGCTCAGGAAGCAGAACTGTCGGCACGCGACTGAGCCGCTCTACAGACCAGCTCCAGTTTGTTGGTGAAACAGAAAGCAAACCCTGGTGATTTCACCCCAGAAAACTCTGCTCACCCCCCGTCTCCAGAACCGCTGACCAGTCCCTCACCCCACAGGGACGCTCGCTCGCGGCTGGTCCGACGCCGTCACTCGCACAGAACCTCGTTCCCCGACTCCACAACTGTCCCCTGAACACGCTCGCTGCCACCAGTGAGCCCTTCCCGTGCCACCTGAGGGTGTCACACATCACCAGCGGAGCACGAGTCTCCTTCACCCCGAAGCCAAACCGTCGCCCGGCCCCCACACCCGCATCTCTCCAGATTTTCTGACGGAACATCGAGGGGGGATGGCACCGGGGCCGGGGGGCTCAGCCGCGTGCCGGCAGCTCCTCGGGGGCTGGTGGCTCACAGGTCCCTCGTTTGGCTTGCAAACTTTGTGTGGGGACTAACAGAGAGGATTCACTGGCCCTGCTTCTGAGCTTTCATCGTTATTATCAGCTAACGAACCTCGTAGACAAGAAGCGGGGACGTGATTCCCGATCGCCGTTTCCCGATGGAACACCAACCGACTGCAGCAGCGCTGTTCCCTGAGGGGTTCTATTCCTTTTCTTTCAACCAAAGTAAAATTTGATACAGTTTAGTGGATCTTTAGTTAAACAGAATCCATGGGACGTACAGAGAGCCACTAATGACCAACTGCTACTGCAAGCTGCCAGGAAATCCCCTCCGTAAAGAAAACGTCGAGCAATTGTTAGCCAATTTCCTCGGGATTTTGTACATAATGAGCAAAGTACGTTAGGAGCTCTTGATTTAACAAAAAACCCTGAATTATGCATTTGTGTAATGACAAGTACTGCAGGCAACATTTACACCGGTATGCAAATTTTATGTAAAATCTAGTTTGCATATGGTGAAAAACCCATCCCCCACGTGAACCGCGGGATAATTCCAGGGAAGAACGTGCAGCAGGTACTGCCTTCCACTGTGGCAAGCACCGCACTGCTCGACCGAAAAACACGTTTCTAAAATAACCAGCAAAACTATTGTTCTAACTGGTATGTGAAAAAAATAAAAAAATAAAATGCATAAATCACTGGAAAATCACGTGTGGCTTGAGGATTATGTCTCCAAGCTGGTTTTCCCATTGGATGACTGGCCAAACCCTGGACACCAAAATGGGTTACGCTGAAGAGCAAATACCAGCCATTAACTTTCCTGTGGTTTAATAATTACACCTCTTCCTGGGGATGTGATTAAACCACACGCAGCATCAGAAAACAGAGGGAATTAAGTCAACATGCCTCAGAGCTGAAGAGCGAGTGAATGTGTACAGTGAAAACCAGCGGGATCAGACGGCTGGGTGTGTATTTCCAAGGTCTGTACAGCAGGGCAACGCACCAACGCAATAAGAAAAACATCATTACCAGATGTAACGGTGCTCTCTGCCCCTCGCCAGGGAAACGCAGCGTTGCGTTACACAGACACGAGGGGCGCCCCGACCCCCCACCACGCGCCCCGCCGCTCTCCGTGCAGGGATGACTCCTCGCCGGAACGTTTTGGTCCGCGGTTTGTTTCCGCACCGGTGCTGCGGGTTTATATCCCCTCCTGGCACACGGGGAGAAGGCACCCGAAGTGCCCGGCGGGGTGCTGCTGCTGCTCCAAAGCCGGAGCGCAGGAAAAGCGAAGCCTGCGCCGGGAAGCGCTGGGCAGGAGCAGCCTCACCCGCGCCCGCCTGGCTGGAGGGCAGCCGAACGTTCCGCCACCCGGACTCTCTTCCGCTGCACCTTGACTTTGGCGTCGCAGCGTTAGGAACGTTTCCAGCCAACGCAGCGTTGCTGCACTGTGTCACAAGTCGTGTGTCACTGCCAGGTGACAGAAGCCACCAGAAATGGCATTTCGGAAGAACTGCGTCGAACAAAGGCTCCCAGTGCTCCAGCTCTCAACTGGAGTAACTCCAGGAAATTCACTTCTGGGTGGGAAATAAGAAAAGGGGAAAAAAAACAGTTTCTCTGTTTGTCTCCCTGCCTGTAGGACAAAACTGTGCAGCCCCCCCTCCGTGACACTGACACCAAAGTACTACAGTGGAGATAATAAATTCAAAGCGCGATACTGGCAGGGAGAGCTTTCCAGCCCCTGGCACTTGCCTAATCCCCCCCCTGCCTTTCTCCCAGCCCACTCGCTTCTAATCCCCCCCCTGCCTTTCTCCCAGCCCACTCGCTTTCCAGCCCCCGGCTTGCTCTGGAGCCTGGAGCTGAGCTCAGCAGCAGGGACCCCGCGTCCCCCAGCAGCGCTCGGCCCTGGCTGGGCAGCCCCACCGCATCCCCACCGCATCCCCATCGCATCCCCGGGGAGAGCCGCTGGCAGGTATCGCTCTGCTCTGGGTCCAAACCAGTGCCCAGGGGAGCAGGGACCCCATCGGGCTGTCGTTCGCTGAGCCCTCCAGTGATTCTTCATCTGAGCAGAATTTTTGCTGCCAAATGTTTGTTGACCTCTGTGGGCGCAATTCTTAATTTTTTTTTAAACACTGGTATTACTGAAAAGATAAATGTTCTAGCAGCAAATTTTCTTAAAAAAAGTATAGCCATGTAAGTATTAGTTTCCCTTCTCCGGAGAAGAGATTATTCATAACATCAGAATTTGATGCAAGCAAAAAGTAGCAAATTCAAACAGGCAAAAATCAGATATTTGTCTCCAAAAACCTTCCAGAAGCTTTTTTCCTCTGTCTGCCGTACAGATTCTGGAGAGCTTTCACACCCCCTGTTTAAAGAAGTTCCAAAGCTCTTCCACATGCAAAGAGACCAGCGCAAGCAGAAGTATCTGGATCCGGTAATTATTAGTAGCATTTGCTCTCGGATCTGTGTCTGGAAGGTTGAAAGTCTCCCACAATGACACAATTACTGGTACCACTTATCTCTCTCATAGCACTGCTGAGATCTCTCCGTTTCCAAATCCGACCCTGAGGGTCTGCAGCAGACACCGCCACTGCCCCCGTAAAGCCTCTTCGACCACCCTTTCCCAGAACGACGCCATCTCGGACTAATTCTGCTTTCTGCAAACGTTACCCCTCTCTGCTCTTCACCGTCCCCGGGTCGCTGGTGCGCCGCCTCTCCCAAGCACAGTCCCCAGGGGACGGGATCTTTGGTCCCACACCAGCTGCTCCCGCTTGCAGCTCCCAGGCTTCTGCTTGGGGTTTGCTGACTCTCCCGACCACTGAAAACCACTGAAAACCACTGAAAACCACTGAGAACCACCACTGAAAACCACTGAGAACCACTGAAAACCACTGAAAACCACTGACCTGAGGGCCAGGTTCTGGGAGGGAACACAGGGGGTGGCAGAATGAGGGGGTCCCACTGTCCCGCGCTGGTGCCATCCACCAGCTGGCACTGCAACACCCCTGCTGGCAAAACCCCGGCTACGGGTACAACCACAATATGGAAATGGAAGAAACCGTGGCAGTGAGAGCACAGGTATGCATTGTTCCATTGGCAGCAAACAGCAATATTTTGGACCAGAGGCGTCTGCTGTGTCATTTTTTTAAATTGTGAGGGTTGCACCAGGAGTGAGATGCGTCACCTCTAGCGCTGCTGGTGTGTATTTTACTTGCAATGACAAATAATTATTCTCATTTGCTTTGGTGTTATTCTATCACATACTGCTGTTTATAATAACTACCTCTGGACAGAGTTCGCATTTTCAGCAGCTGAAGATTGCATTTATATGTCTTGGGAAGAGCAGAAAGCCAGGGCTCGTCACCCAGGAAGCTGTCTGGTGCAGAGCACAGCCAGAAAATGTCCCTTAACAGATGAGCATGTGGTCCTGGGTGACAAGGATGCTGTCCTCTGATATGTTGTCCATTCTAGGATACACTGCGGACGGGTCTCCATGGGCACTGAAAGACCTCCAACAGTAGTGCAGACAGGTCTTCTTTCCCGGGAACTCTTTTCTTTAAGGTCTTGGCTCTCACAGTCACACAGAATCGGGGAATTTTATAGACATAGAGCTTTATGCCTTCTTTAAACACCAAGGGTACGATATTTTCTGCGGAGGGCTGTGAAGAGCTGTCCCCAGTAAACCGCAGCACACCCCGCACTCATGGAGGGCAGCAGAGCTCGGCTGGATGGGAAGCCTTCTGCTTCAGACCCAGTCCCCTCCCTCCTCCCTAGCCTGAGGGCAGGCACTGGAGTCAGCCATAGGACACGATTCCGATCATCGCTTTCCCTCCCAGCCCAACAGAGAGCAATTCTCATGTTAACTCATATCTTAAAAAAAAACAAAAAAAAAAACTCATCTATCTCATCTGCTTTCTCTCTGTTTCTCCTGCTCCTCTGGTGAGTCATCCCAGAACTCCTGCCAAAGCCTCCAGCGCCGCAGAGGGGAGCGGAGCTCCCGAGAGAAGGCAAAGGGAGGCAGAGAGCCTGAAGCAGCGGGATGCTGCATCGGCAACCGACCCTCGCATCACTGTCAGCGACCCAACGTCACCCCTCAGCCCTCCGGGTCACACAAAATGCCAATGGGCGCAGGAGGCAGCTGCAGGGCACTGTCTGGAAGGCAAGGGAAGGTCAGAAGTGTAGCAGAGAGCGTGTTTTGGAAAGGGAAGAAAAGATGATCTCAGGCACCCCCTGCAGTCTCCCTTGCTATGGTTTTTGGAGCAAGGAAAGATTTTTTTATTATATATATTCATCGATGAACATAACACAATGACCCCAGTCCCTGCCTGAATCTTAAAACGGCACCAACCACACCGGCCATCAGCAGCAGTGTGTGGCTCAGCAACGTGGGAAGCGTCGCAAAGACAAAGAGCCGTCCTCTGCTGTCACAAACTGGAAACAGAGGAAGAATTGTTCCGGCAGCCCAGGGAATCCCCTTGGGCTGAGGAGCTTTGCTGACCACGGGGGCGCGGGTGCTGCCTGGGTCCAGAGAGCCGCGGGCTGGCAGCCGCTCCGGCGTGCTCAGAGCAGCGCGAGGGAGCTCTGCAAGCGGGAGGAACAAGGAAGATGGTCACAGCTCAGCAGAACTAATCCCTCAAACCACACAACGATAACGCCGAAATTCCACCGTTAGATTTACCCGGCCTCAACGCAGCAAGGAGTTGTAACGGGCGGCTTTCACCAGGCGAGCTGGCCCCGTCGGCAGAGTTCCCACCGCGTTTCAGCTGATTTTAAGCTGCAAGAATAAATACCACACACAAGACGGATTCGCTGGTTGTCAGCTGAAGGGAGTAATGGGGAAATATCTGGATACTCCTCCCAGAAACACTCCACGGCGCGCAGCAGCAGCAAACACAGAAGGAACTGCCCGTGACGCTCAGCAGCCGGCACGCTCCGCGGGGTTGTACCGTCACAGACCCCGTTACGCCGTGTCTCAACGCTGACATCCCGCTTTCTGCATTACGACACAGCACAGAGAAGATGAGCACAGGACCAAGGACTGAAGCCTTTCCTGGCAAATCCTGACTTTCTCCTCTAGCTACACCGTACTGCCCTACAACCGCTCTGTTCCGGGATTTACGCTTTTAATTTACGCCACGGTGTGTCCGTCGCCTCGCAATCGCTTCTGTGCTGTGTCAGTTCCCACTCAACACGGAATTTAAGTTCCTCCTAAGGAGTTAAAAAAAAATACATCAGACTTTGTACGGAGGCTCCATTTGTGAGTAGTTCATAAAAGCCAGCAAACAATTAAAAGCATTTCTCTCAACTGTTAGTCAGCTCCTAGAGCAGTAGAGTTCCCGGGGGCAATAGGCTCCGTACAGCCTTCTGTAAGCGCTCAGCTGGACCGAGAGCACCTACAACACGGGCTGCTCGGACTCGGTGGCAGCTCGTCACCAGCCAAAGCGACACCGAATTCCTCGGAGAGAGCGCAGGACCTCCAGCACCACGGACAACCGGCGCCCGTGATGAGAAGACGCCAAGGCACAGCACTCTATTTGATAGACTGTCTGTCAAAAATAAATATAAATTATAAATATAATATAAATGCATACAAATTATAAATATGATGATAGTATCACCACTTATTTTCCTTCTTTCTCCCACATTCTGCTTTCCCTGTCAAACCCTGTCCCCACTGGCAGTGGGGTCCTGCCGACAGCAGCACGACCCTCGAGCTCCCCGTGCTCCTGTGCCCAGAGCCCCGGAGACCCCCGGGAGCCCCACCGCGAGGCTCCTGCTCACGCACCCGCATCCGGGAGCCCGGAGCATCCCCACAGGGAAGGTCCGACCGGCCTCTAAAATGCAGATGTCTAGAACAACAAAAACACATTGCAAACCTTTCACTCATTTGGAAAGTTTCTAACTGTTCTCGTGCATGCAATGCCAAGCGAAAACATTGATTCTGCTTCTTTGTGTCCTGGAGTAAAACACATAAAAATTCATGGGTTTTGGGCTACTTCCATAGTTAGGCTTAACCACACGTATTGCACAGATTCGTTTTCTCCTGGGGCTCAAGGAACTATGCAGCGTGTGTGCATGGACGCTCTCATTCTGAGCAAAGCCACACGGCTCACAGACCTGTGAACAAAAAGATTAAATGTCGAATTTCACCGAGTTCTGCTGTGAACCCGACTTAAACAAAACAGGATTTACAACGTATGCTCTACAAGAAGGGATTTTTCTATCAAATTCTGGGATTAGGCTAAAGGAAGTGTGAGACAATAGATTTTAACATTTTAATAAACATGTGATTCCCGGGGGAAATTAAAAATCCGAAAAGAGACCAGTTGTTGTGGTCTGCGTGCCAGACTGAGTCTTTTCTTCTGCCCGGTTACTTCATCTCGCTGTTCTCGCGGTGTTCGGAGATAAACCCGCGTCTCTTCCTGCAGCTCTCTGCACATGTTGTGCTGCAGCTCCAGCCAGCCCGCGCGCATCCCACGGAGGCCAGCGGCCGTAAGGGTGACCCAGGGAATTGCCAGCCACCCCAGCACCAGCAGCCCAGCACCACCAGCCCCATCACCGCCAGCCCAGCACCAGCAGCCCCAGCACCAGCACCAGCAGCCCCCAGCACTGCCAGCCCCATCACCGCCAGCCCCAGCATCGCACCAGCATCAGCAGCCCCAGCACCACCAGCCCAGCACCAGCAGCCCAGCACTGCCGCCCCAGCACCGCCAGCCCCTGGCACCAGGAAGGGTTTTGATAACCGTGCTGGAACAGCCACTGTCAGACAAAGAGCTGGAGCTCGGCTCCGCTCGCAGCTCTTCCTCACCTCCCATCTCTCTGCTCCATCTCATCCCCCTCGTTCTTTGCTCCGTGTTTCCTTTGGAGTCAGGTGTAGGTCTGAGGATTCTTTTTCTACTCAGTAATTTCACCCGCAGCTACCTGGGCAATTGAGCTGTACAAATATTGACACAGAATTACAGATAACAAAAATATTTGTCGCTTTTGTTTCCCTCAGCGTCAGGATTTTGCTCCGGGGCACAAGGTGCCAGCTCCAGTGAACGTGTTCATTAGTGAGCAAAACAAAGAGGACGAGATACATGGTTTTTAATAGGACTGGTGGTGCAAGCCCCTATTTAAAACAGTCCCCGGTGCCATGCTGATGCCCAGGCAGAAGGAGTCACTGAGCAGCACAAGGTGCCTGCCCGGGGACGTGCCCCACTCCCTGCCCGGGTCCCGCGGCTGTGCTGCGCTGGAAGACCCGAGAACGATGCCTGGGGACAGGGCTCCCCAGGGGAGGTGCGGGGGGATTAACGCATTTGTCAGTTTCTTGCTCTGACCGTGTTTAAACAAAAAGCAGTTCTTCCTGGCCTGTGCTTCTGAGGGAACTGCACGCAGACTGGCGTTTGAGTAAATATTAAAATACCCACCAGGAGTCTCCGAATACCCAGTCCTAGCCAGAGGAACTCTCTCTACCCATAACCGCTAACGCAGCACGGTGTGGAAGCACGAGAAAGCCCAAGCCGGGGTAACGGGAGTCACACCGAGCCCTGAGCCCAGCCACAGGCTGCAGCTGCAAGGGGAGCAAGCAGACGGGGAACAGCCCTGATCTCCGGTACCCACGGTGGGACACCGCTCCGCATCACCAGGAACCGGCGAACGGGAGCCGAGAGACAGGCTGAGCTGTCCGGGCTCCAGGATCTGACACAGCAGCCTGGGTTCTGTATCGTCTGCCGCAGGAAGGTGAGGGGAGACGCGCTGTATTTATACGAGGTGACTCAATCCATACATCACCTCGGCAAAACAGGAGCCTACGTTATTTCTGTCATTAGTTATAATTACAGAACTCTAATCAACCCCCTGCCTGCCCCAGTGCTCAAAAGTGTTTGAATCTGCAATTTTACTCAAGTTCTTCATTAAAGAAGAGGGAAAAAGGAGAAAGTAATTCATGAAATTCCCGTCTGTATAAAGGATTTTTATTTTAGTTTTTAGTTTCAACGTATGGACCTTCAGATCTCTTAAACAGGAATAACGTCCTCTTCCTGAACCATCTCCAGTAACAACAATCTCTATGCAAAAATGTATGTAACGCCTATTAAAGACTAATCCTCTTCAGCAATAACTGGAGGACTCTGGTGCAGAGACAAGAAGAAATATTAAGAGAAGATAAAGATCTGTAAGACAACCACAGGAGGTATTCGCTGCACACGCTTTCTGCTGCAGAAGGGCAAAATTACTCAAAAAGCTTCAGCATCTTGAGCCTCAACTATTTCCAACAGATGGTGCTGATGACATAATTACTAATGATTAAATTCGACTTTTATTAGTGAAGGATTTTTAAAGGCACAGGTAAGCAGCACCAAGCTGAGGCTGAGGTCTGCACCAGGGCTGCCTGGATGCCATGGCACCGCACTTCCCCCTGCTCCGCTGCCTTCTCTCTATTTCCAGGAGGTTCCACACAAACCCTGGACAAAAACCCGCTCCCACGCCCACGGCTGAAGGCGAGTGTTACCCACCACGTCCTCGCGGGTGTCACGCATCTCGTGGGATGCTGGATGGAAGGGGTTCATAGAGGTCAGGGACAGAGTGACAGTTGATGATCCTTTTCCACTCCATCGCATCACTGCCCAGAAAGGTGCCTTCCGTGTGTGCTGTAACAGCAACAAAGGCTCCACTGAAGCCGAGTGTTTTACAGCCACAAAGGGAGGCTACGAAGGGAACCGAGGAGACCTGCCTGACACTTCCACACTTGCAGGAGATCTAGACGAGAGTCTTACACCGCTGATTTCAGAACCCATGCTGCATAGCAAGGGATGTGAAAAAATGCAGAAAGGTTCCACTTTGAGCAAGAAAGCAGATCTGCTGATTGATAGGATCGCGAGTCTGCCGCAAAACCCGCTAGTCAAACATCCGAGGCGAGCATCCTTGTTTTCCCCACAAACACAGCACCGTGTGCTCAGAATTTTGTCTCGGACACAGATAACCACCTGCAGGCTTTAAAGAACCAGTGGGGTTTAAGTAAAGTTTTGTGCTGCCTTGTGCCAAACACGTGGCCTGATCGCCAGCTCTACAATACCCCAGGCACGTGCTGGACCGGAGGAGCAGCCAGGTCAGGATTTGATGGGCACTGGAATCCCCTGGGCTTCAGCATTGCTGCGCACTGGGACCTTTCCTGAGAGGAGTTCTGAACCGGGAGCAGAAAGTGCAACGGTCATCGACCTGCCTCAGTTTCCCCAGATTTCCCCACTCCTGTCTCTTAGAGAGGAGCTGTGAGACAGCGTGCCACCGGGCGACGCCGCGTGTGCCGTTCCCTCCCGACGGCATCGTGCAGCCGGGTGAGCTGCAGGACAGAGCAAACCAGGCAGGGATCCGTCCCATCTGTTTGTTCAGTCTATCCGGAGCGAGACACGCGGTGACGGTCATATATCCGTGCTCTTGGAAGGATAATCATCTCCGAACTCAACTCCTCTTTGCTGATATAAGCCAGGCCAATGAGCCGGGCACACAGACAGACCCACAGCTTCCAGAGGCGCGGTGACACCAGCTTGCTGACAGGACCGTTACTGGTGTGGCTGCAGCACCAAGGATCCAGGCGACCCAGCGCTTGCTCTTGTTGGATTTCACGCGGTTGGCGATTGCCCAGCTCTCTGCTCTATCCGGATCCCTCCCCTTGCTCGGCTTCCCACACTTTGGGATCGCCTGCTCCTGCGCTCTCACCAGACGGCTCTTAGAAAGTGGCCAGCATCCATGGACCCCACACCTTCAAAAGCCGATTCCCGGGGACCTGACCAGCAGCTCCCGCAGCAGCCCCACGCCTGCTCTGCCCATGGCCAGGGACAAAGTGTCGCTGGCGGTTTTTCTCCTGTCGCCAACTATTTGAAACTCAACTGCTTCATGGTCCCTGTGACCAAACAGCCAGCGATCACCGCCTGGCCCACCAGTCCCGCTCTGTTCTCAAACAGTCCAAACACATTGAAACCACCCGTAAGGACAAGGGCAGTTCTGGACAATATTTCCATTTGCCAGAAGTACTGAAAATCCCAAGGGTAGACCCTGAAACCAAGGGAAGACAAGGAGTGTTCCCCAAGTCAGCAACAAGCACAGGTAACAGGTCAGGACTATCCCAGAGTCTCAAGGACGCCGATGGAGGCTGTAGCAAGTCCACTTCAGAGGTTAAATTTTAAGCTTCCACTAAGTGCAAAAAACGTTCTGTGTTACAGTCTCCAAATTAAAAGTGAATGCGTGCACAGTGAGGTTTATGGTGACGCAATAAAGGAACGGCAGGTTAGAAAAAAGGGTTAACGAGGCGTTATCTGCTTGCAAGTGTAGGTAATGTAAAAAGCTCGCCAGCAAACAGCAGAGAAAAGGAGAAACTGTTTCAGTCTGTGACATACTCTGATTTCGAAATAGCTGATTTCAGCAAACAAACTTAACCTGATTCAGTCACTTACCCAAGGGAAAAAACGTTGACTTTTCAGGAAATCCTTAGCATTGCTAGATGACTGACATTTGACAAAAGAGTGATCATGAATTGTTCGTCTGAAGAAGATGTGGTAGTGAGGGACGCAGCAGAGCCCAAGCCTCAGTAGCCTCGTGTCGACGCTAAAAGTCCTCCAACACTGTTACTAGCCTCAGTTTCCTAAAACCTGTGGACTTTGTGGTGTCCTTAAATGCAGTAATGGAAAGAACGTTTTCCTGTGTAAATAGCTTTGGACAGAGCGCACGAAACTGCTGAACACAGATTTTTCTAGGACTGGGCTTAAGGTTAAAGCTGAAGTCAAAAAACATGTAAAAAACTTCCTTATTTGATTCAAAACAGGCAAGACATATGAAAACAGAATCCAAGAGTCTGAATAATAACAGTGATAATGAAACAGAGCTGTATATTTGAAAGCAGTGGAAATATACACTGAGGGGGGAAACACACGTCGCACCAGGGAATTGCTGTTTCCCTAAAACGTTCCTTCAGAGAATTTTCCTTCGTTTCCCATGCAGTCACCTACTTTCACCCAAGAAAGATGAACGAAATAACCGGGTGCCAGAGCTAGCAGTGCTGCTGCAGCTCTCCTGGACACACAGCGTGTCCTGGGCAAGCCGGCACGGGAAGGGGGACGTGGGCACGGGGAATTTCAGGTCTGGAACACCCAAGGGCAGAGGGGTGGCTGCTGGCACGTGCCTTCCCTGCGCTTCTCAACCTCCTCCCCAGGCTGCTCCTTGCAACCGTCTCCCTAAGAAGCCGTTTTCTATCCCAAGGAAACACCACCGACAGTTACTCGTTTAAGGAAAAGCAACTGGCCTTTTGGTTGGGGAACCATAAAAATAAGTATGATGGGAAGGAAAAAAAAAGCAGTCGTGGACCACGTCTGACACAGAGCCCTCATCCACCACCATCACCCGATTTTCAGCTGTCTCCTGCTTCCAGCCGTTCCTCACCGCGGCATCCCAGGCTCTCGGCAGTGGCACTGGGAGCTGGTGCCATTGCCGAGGGTGCAGTGGTGGCACTGGGAGCTGGTGCCATTGCCGAGGGTGCAGTGGTGGCACTGGGAGCTGGTGCCATTGCCGAGGGTGCAGTGGTGGCACTGGGAGCTGGTGCCTTTACCGAGAGTGCAGTGGTGGCACTGGGAGATGGTGCCATTGCCGAGGGTGCAGTGGTGGCACTGGGAGATGGTGCCTCTACCGAGGGTGCAGTGGTGGCACTGGGAGATGGTGCCATTGCCGAGGGTGCAGTGGTGGCACTGGGAGATGGTGCCGTTGCCGAGGCCATGGCACAGCCGCTGCAGGGTCCGGCTCTGCCCCAGAGGCACGGGCGGACAAAGGGGTGCACACCTCGCCCCATCCCCGGGCAGAACCTTCAGTGCAGGAGGGGCTGGGACCCCCCTACCCAGACAGGCTGGCACCGCGCCGTCACTGAGCTCAGCCGGGCAAGGGGTGGGACGTGACCATCGGGAAAGGGACGGGATGCAGAAGGTTTAGTTTTGGATTAGGGGAGACCTTTGCCACCAGCAGTTAGCCCCGTGCTCCCAGTTGCTCCGGCATTGGGTGGTGTCCGGGCTGCCCGGCTGATTGTGGCATGCGAACGGCAGGCTGCACAGATGTCAGATGTCACGCTCTATCTGATGGAGGGGTCTCTGCCTCGGGCTGTTTATATATGACCTACCAGAGTTTCCTGCTGCATGATGAAATAATTAGGGGGCCCTCATGCAGGGAATAATGTTGTGAGTAGGTTGCAAAGGCATTACACATACAAAAAGAAAATCCTAAGCATTTTCCTTATCTGCGAGATAATCTTCCAAGACTCCTTATATACATTCAACTTGCTTGTATTATTTCTTTTAAAGCTTTTCATGCAGATGCTAAATGAAGTTTAGCAGCATGCTTTCCTTTATGCTCAGATTACATAGTGGGAATAGTGGCATAAGCAAACAGGAAAAAAGGGAGATTTATTTGTTTGTTTTAAATTAAGATCGCTTCTTGCCTCTTAAGGCAGCAAGCTCTGAACTGCGGGTAGTTTAATAGAAGTTGATCCTGTCATCAGAAAGAGTCTCATTTTGTGGCTCTTCTTTTTTCTAATCAGCTTTAATTCGCAACTGGTTTTATACACGAGGAGAATGTCCCTGTGCCCACAGACGCTCCACGGGCTGATTGATCTCAGCCCTCTCCCTCCCGGCTGGTTCCCATCTGGAACCGCTTACCCAAGACTATCCAACTTTCAGGTAAACCTTAGAAACCTGAGGCAAGGCTCTGAGGTGAGAGCTGGAAGTCGTCTTCCAGGAACAAGTTTGTTGCATCTCCTGCAGCGGGGAACTTGTGTCCCAAGCTGGAAATGAGGAGAGTCCGAGAGAGCTGGGACCCTTCGTTCCGGAGGAGCGAGGGCGCGGGGGGCTTACCCCTGTGTACAGGTACCTGGCGGGAGGGGAGGAGGAAGAGGCAGCCCACTGACAGGACAAGAGGGAACGGGCACAAACCGGAACACAGGATGAATGTGAGGAAAGGCTTTTTCCCCACGAGGGTGGTCAGACACTGGCAGAGGTTGCCTGGAGAGGCTGTGGACCCTCCCTCAAACCCCAGCCCGGCGTAGCTGACCCTGCCTGGGCAGGGGGCTGCACAGGGTGGTCTCCAGAGGACCCTCCCAACCGCAGCTATCCTACGAGTCCGTGAAAATAGTAATAAGGTTGTTCGATGGTGTGCCTAGAAAGTCTTCCTGGAAGCCCATTTAATTTGCACTTGTTCTGTTAACGACCTCCTGCGCAGTGGGAAACGTTGTACTCTGTTCTCTCAGTCTGGAGACAGACGCGGTTGTCACCCTTCCCTGACGTTCTGACTGCTCCTGCGACTTCATGGGCTGCTGTCAGCCTCGGGACAGTCCCTCTGTCCTCCTCAGAGACATCACCTGCTTCGATAGATGTTTTGTTTAGAAACTTAAATATTTTCTTTCTGTTTTTCCTGTTTCCAAAGCACGTTATCATTATTCTACTAAGGGAGGCTTAGAAATTGCATTCTCATGCGTTTTGAGACGACAAAAATATTAGAGAAATCCTGCAGTTCAGATTAAGAAAACAAATGAAAATGAATTTTCAGATTGGGTGCATAACTCATAGCCAGCTAGCCTGGATTTTGAGTCACTCATCTGGAGGAAGCATGAATTAGTCATAAGCATGTCATTAAATAATCAGAAATCTTTCCAGGCGGTTAATCAAAAGGAGGTATTCTCACAGAAATGCAGCAGTAAGCAAGGATATGCTGAAGAAATACCTAGACAGGATAAACGAATAAGTCAAACTTTTTTCTAAATTTCTCTTAGCATAAATCAGAAAATAATTTTGGTTGGAAGGAGCCTTAGAAGGAGACCTGGCCACCTTCACTCAAGGCAGGGACACTCTGGAAGTACCCCATGCTGGAACATCTCCCGGGATGGCAGCCGATGACGACTAGCCAGCCTCCATGTCATTTACCTCCACGTCTTCACCTTTCCAACAAAGCCACTATGTCAACCTCTGCAGCCTACATTTACGCAAAGTGTCAGTAACAAACAAAAAAAGGTAAACGCACCTTCCCATTAGCCACCGCGTGTTAGCCGCCAACCAGCCAGACCCTGGCGGAAGGAACCAGCGGGTGCAAACCGAGAACGCTCTGCTCCCTCAGCAAGGTGCAGCTGGTGGGTTTGGATCAGATCACACCCTTTTCCTTTGGCATCCTGACGTCCCATTAGCTCTTCTTTTTAACTCTGACCTTTGATGCACCGTTGTACTGGTTGGGGATGGAACAGGGTCAGTTTTCCTCACAGCAGCTTGTAGGGCGCTGTGTTTTGGGTTTGAGATGAAGAGCGTTGGTAGCACACCGGTGTTTTAGCTGCTGCTGAGCAGTGTCAAAGCCTTTCTGCTCCTCGCCCCACACACCAGTGAGGAGGCTGGGGGGGCACAAGGAGTGGGGAGGGGACACAGCTGACCCCAGCCGACCCAAGGGATGTCCCACACCGCATGGTGCTGTGCTCAGCAATAGCAGCTGGGGGAGGAGAGGACAAGGGGGGACATTTGAAGGTATGGCGCTTGTCTTCCCAAGTGATCGTTATACGTGATGGAGCCCTGCTGTCCTGGGCATGGCTGAACCTCTGCCTGCCGACGGAAAGTAGTGAATGAATTCCTTGTTTTGCTTTGCTTGCGCACGCAGCTTCACTTTACCTATTAAACCATCTTTATCCCAACCCACGAGTTTCCCCAGCAAGCGGCTGGGTGGGGTTTGCTGCCTGCCGGGATTAAACCACAGCAACTATGATGGACCCCAGTGTAGAACAAACTGGGCTGAACCGTGTTAATTTCTTTGCTTCTTACACAGCCTTAGATAATGTACCCAGACATGTGAAAATTAATTTCAAAGACTGAGCTCCACAGGTCTTCCAAGTTGCTCAAGCAGCTCCAGAAGTATACCACATTTTCAATGAGGCAAGTGACCTCAAATGACTGGAGACAGGATAATAGATGGCCAACATACGAAAAAGAAGATTTTTCAGTGTGGTGACCATCTGCATTTTCATGGTGAGGAAGCTGGATCCACACTTTTATTAGATCACGGCATGGAGAAGAAATTCCCGTTTCCCCAGTATGAACAAGTGTATATGTCACTGCTCGGCAGACAGGGAACACAAATCCGTTTCTGGGTTGCCACTGCCTTCCTATGTCTGTTCAGCGTCTCAGCAGTCTTCCTTTCCCCATCTCCTTTTCTGAATGGATCCCATCTTTCACTGACAAAAGTTCACGCACAACAAAGAGACGTTTCTTTGAGTGTGTGCTGTCCCTGCAGGTTCCAGTTCACGTTAACCCTTCCTAAGCTAGCTTTGCCGTACAGTGCTACCAGGGAAGCTGGTCTCAAAGGCTGGAATAAAACCCAACGTCTCCTTGAGCTTAGTCCCCCATTAGGCTCCGTACTGAACAGCTGCTTCAGTTACATCTCAAAGATACAGCCTCGCCTGCTCACCACTGTTGACACCACACAAGCATTGGACACCGGCGGAGGCTCTGGGTGGGGAAAACAG
>WKFP01014734.1:103688-118042 GCA_011057875.1 Pterocles orientalis | reverse complement strand
TTTTTTTTTTTTTTTTTTTTTTTTTTCAGAATTTGAGAACACAGGAAATGTAGGGGGAAAATAATCTGTTCCAGAACAAAAGGCTGAAATAATGAACTTCACTACAGAATTAAAAGCCCTATACCTGCACCGCCGCACTTCAAGCATTCACCCACGTTCATGATTATACTCATTCAGTCGGCATATCTAAAATGTCAGCAAAACCCTTCCTTTGCAGGCAAACATATGTATTGCATCAGTGTATGTGCACACTTCCATGAGAAACTTAAAATCTGCCAAGAGACCAATCTCGTGGTGACGATCCAGGCTGACGGCGGTGGCACAGTGACAGCATGGGGGTCACTGGGCTGCTGCGCGAGCAACACAGAACTTCTACGCTTGTCATCACTAAATACACAAGCAGCTTTTGCATCCAGAAGTGTAAGTAACACGTTACGTGAACCAAACCATTTGCCTAAGGTGCCCTTCCTCAGAAATTAAATTAAAATTGAGGGGAGTATGAACCGTCTGAAAGTGCAGTTAGTGGAATCCCTGTGACTCCGATCCAGGACGGTCTGACCCAAAACGGGTCTGCCCTGTGCAGAGCAAGACAAAAAGCCCCAAAACATCCCAGAGGCTAAGTTCCACCCGGCCAAGCAAAACAGGCGCCATTGCTCAGCGGAACAGGCACATACACACGCTGTGAAAGCAGCGTCTCTACAGACCTACACCACAGCGCTAGACCCCCCGCTTCTCTTTGTGAGCCGCGCTCTTCCTCGCTGCTGCCGTGCACACACGAGGAAAAACCAGCGTGTGAGCACATGGTGCTGGTGCCCCACCACGACGCGGCTCCTGCTGCCCCCAGACCCCCAAAGCCCCGACAGCGAGGGTGGCTGCAGCACGGCTCCGCAGCAGAGGCGCTGGGTCACCGTGCTGGACCCCCAGCACCTTGGGACATCTGACCACAGCGCGTCCTGGGTGTCAGAGCACGATTTCCACTCAAACGCTGGAACTGGACATCGTGCTGAACCTCCCACCACCCAGCACCCACACGGGGGCAAGCGGCCGGGCGGCAGGAACCCACTCGGGCAGGGACCCTCCAGCTTGGGTCACGTCCTGTGCCGACGGCAGCAGGCTCAGGGCTGTCCCATTGGAGTCAATGGACCCATTGTCTTCGCCCCGTGCAGGGCAAGCCTTGTGTGAGGCCAGCAGGGGCTCAATTACTTTTTTTCAGCAACACATTGCAGATTGTTGAACCCTTGCACAAGGCACAGACACGGCTGCTGCAGTCCAGGGTCTCAGGTTGCAGGGCTGAGCGCTGAACAGACAGTGAAAACCCAACGATGAAACCTGCTCTCAGATGCGCGTGTGTTTACATAATCCATCCCCAGGACTGTTTATTAGTACAGCGAACTGTACACTTATAACCTTAAAATAACCCCTTCCTCCGGTATCCCATTAGCAGAGGAAGATGTTAGACCCCTTAACTGGACCCATCACTCTTCCAGGGCTTCCCTAAAATAACTGTTTTGATTTGGGAATTCAAACGGGAGGAAGCATACGCATGTAGGCCAGGACATATTTAAAGCATCACTTCTGCTCGCTGGTTGGGTTTCCTTCTGCGCTCCTGACCATGGTCTTTAAAGCACTTTGCACCAGATCCGTGATCTTCAACAAGCAATAGAAAGAGGGTGGTGAACAGACAAATCCTGCACCAGTGTCACCCATGGGCTCTCACGCAGGAGGACGGTGCTTCCATGGTTCTGGAAAAGGTGAGAGCTCTTCTCTCTGCTGGACCGAGATGATCGGAGCCTCCCTGCACATCTCACTGTGTACCTTGCTAAAGACCAGTACAAACGTTATCGAATACGCTTTGTGGGAGCATCTGATCTCAACTGATCTGCAAAATGATGAATTTCTGTTGCCAGCGTATAACCGGTCTCTGAAAGTGAGGCAGAAGGAATAACCTGCCTCATCCCCCGTGACAAAATGAGAGAGGTGTCAGTGGTCTTTAGATGCAACAGCTGCCCGGTCAGACTCCATTCTCCCTGTACATATCATCTGCTCACATGTATCACAGCTGAGTGGCACGCTCATAGCTTCCAGCACCGAACAGAATCCATCTGTTCTCCTCTTGTCCCTCTGCAGAAATGTAGCTGCCTGAGACACTTGCTGTGCGATCCTGCATGTCCCATTTGACATCTGTATTCAGACATGAAGCAGCATTGTATGTCCTGGCCTGTTCCTCCCTGAAAACATGGGGCACGGTCAGCCACCAGCAGGAAAATCTCCCCAAACTCTGGCATGGACTGTAGATACACCACACGGAGTCCAGCAAAGAGAGAATAAATGTCGTTTCCATTTCTGGACTCTCTGTGATTTTGTCTTACAAGAAAATGCAGGTTCCCAAGATAACAGGGCAAGGTAGACGTGGAAATGTAGCAAAAATCACTGCAGAGCAGAAACAGCAAAGCAAGACAGAGAGGGGCCATGCAGGAGGCAAACCAAACAGCCCTTGACGGCAGCACAGCCACTGCTGTGCAGGGCACAAGGCAGGCGGGCGTTCGGGGGGTCACCTTTCCACTTCCCAAAACCATGGACTCGAGCCCGTGCGGGTTCCACACACCGAGAGCCTTTCAGTGGCCAGGAGCAGAGCAATGGGACGTCTGCGGTTCTGGCATGGCGTGCTGAGCACGGCCCCGTCGGATTCTTCATTTTGTAAACCTGCCTCTCGAAGCCATCGGGGCTGGCTGCTGGTGATCTAAATGTTTGGGTGTTTGTAACACAGCAGTAGAACGGTGTCAGTATCACAGTCCGTAAAACCCCAACAGCAGTCAGTGCTCCGCTGAGTTCTAAGTTTCCTTTCACCCCATTAGAGCCCCTCTCCCTCAGAGTTAAACAATTTTTCTCCTGCTCAAGCACCGACGATGGTACCAAGGAACAGCAAAACATTAAACGGTGAAGTGCTGCTTTATGTCAGACTCTTCCAGGTAACCAGCCAGAGCTGACTCAGTTTTCAATGTTTGTTTGCACAGATTAAAACAAACAGCTGCCTTTAAAATCTCCAGTGATCCCCTCTGTCACTCTCTTCTCCTTCTTACAGTCCCAGGCTGAAGCAGTGAACAGAAGATTACCATTAGATCACCAGTTTAAAAAAATTAAAAAATCTTCTGCCAGACTTTTGTTGTGGAGCACAAAGAGTGTTGAGAGCATCACACAGAGAGTATGATGGCTCTTGGGTCCCGCGAGCGGGACAAGCAGATTTGTGCAGAGCAGTGAGGTGAACGAGAGTACTCCCGTATGTGCAACCAGGAAATTCTAGCTGTGCAATGTGCTGCTCAAGTAATCAATCTCTTCTGTTACTTTTTGGGGTTTTTGTGTTTCACTGCTTTCCTGTGTGATCACTTCATCTCAGAAAACTGCTCATAAGAAGCAAGCGGATGAAGGGAATTGTGTGAAGCCTGTACGGCATGTCCCCTCTCTTCTCCCCTGCCCAGAAGCCCTGGACTGCTTTCAAGCGCTAAACTCCGCAAAAGGAGATGTCTAGGCAGAAAAACATTCCATCCAGGCACTGCATTCTCCTCTAGAGCAACACCGCTCTGGCACCAGGCAAAACTTCCCCACTTCGTTCTCCGAGTGTCAGCCGAGGTAATGTGGCCGTATCCGTGTAAAAACAATAACCACAAAGAGGAATAAGATTCCTTATTTCTACCAAAAGCACTACACTGAACATCTGCAGCCTCTGCGCTTTCCAAAGAAATGTATTTTATTTCAGAGAATTACAGTAGCACTTTGTACGCACCAGTCACAAAACTGTACATCTTGATTCCCTGCTTGCAGACACATGCAAACATTTTGGCAACCTTAACCTGTGGGCAGCAAACCAGGATCTTGTTTCTGAAGGTTCACTGTGGTTTTCAGATCTGGTATGAATGAATCACCTTTTGTCAGGAGCTCCCTTCCCAACTTGTGCACTTACTAAACAAAACGTCTCTAGCTAGGTAGTCCCAAACTGCTCGGTTTTTAGCAGACATTTTCGTTTTCATACACATGCTGAACATTGCATCAACATGCAAAGTCAGAAATTAGCTGAGGAGGGCTTTGAAAGCTCACATCTTGAAACAGAGCAAATCTGCCCTTTAATTTACATCGCAACGAACAGTCCTTCACACTGATACGCCAAAAGAAAGCCCCACCGCTGAGTGTGCAATGAGGCACTCGCTGTAACGTGCTCCGAGAACTGTCACCACCTTAATCATACAGCAAAGTCATTCATGTCTCCGTGTGACACACAGAATTTTCAGCAGTGACCAGTGGTTAGGGAGACAAACGTATTAAAGTGAGGCAGCACACCTCCTCGATTCCTGATTTTCACCAACCTCAGCACTACTTGAGGAGAAGTCCTCTGAACGTGTCTGCAGCTGAGCCCTGAAACACTGAAATCCAGCCTCTTAGAAAACCCCGAATACATTTCAAGCAAAGGTGAGCACATGCCAAAGCTTCTGGTGCGCTCAGCACGCGGTTTCTGTACAAGAAAACAGGGCTGAGGGCTGCACCGTGCACCCCGCTTACCAGAGCAGGGCCCCGGCCATCGGAAAGAGGAAGGATTTGGTGCCAAGGTAGCCAGTATGGTTTTTCTCTGAAAAACATTTTTTCTGCTGTGGAGGAGGGGAGTTTTCGTTCGCCAGAAAAGGTAACGTCTGTGTCTGCCCAGGCTGAGCTGTGCTGGGCGTTCAGAGCCGCGGCCCAAACGGAGGAGGGGGTCCTGCGACAGACAAAGGCAGCGCCCGCACCGAGCCCCGGCCGCTCCCTCCAGCCCCCGCTCCCCCGGGGGTCGTTACCAGCGAGGCGAAGGACGAGCCGCCCGCCCGCCGGAAAGGTGCTGGGGGGGCACCGCTCGCAGCCCCGGGGCTGCCCCCTGCCCCCACAGCTGCCCGCCCCGGCGGGGGTCCCCCCGAACAGTCTCTGCGGTGGCCGCAGCGGCCGCTGTCCGGGACACCCGTCGAGCCGCTCCCGGGGCCGCGGCTGCCCGGACCGACGGAGCCCGGCGGACACACTGACCGCGCCCCCACGGGGCGGGACTCCGGCGCTGGCAGAAACGGGCTCCTCGGGGGAGTCCCAGGGGGGTTCCGCAGCACCTGACGGGGTCCCAGGCAGACCCCCACCCAGGCCCCGCTGCGTCCCGCGGGGCTGCGCAGAGCCGCCGGTGCGCCCGGCGTCGGTGGAGCGGGATCCGGTGCAACCGGGCACCCTGCGGGGGGCAGGGGGGAGATCGCTGTCCCGGGGCAGCCCCCACCTGCCGGAGCCGCTCGGATGCTTCGCGAAAGCCCGTCCAGGGCCAGGGTTCCCGCGGTACGCCCCCCCGCAGGCGTGCGCGGGGAAGGAAGGGTCCCCGTCCCCGTCCCCGTCTCTGTCCCTGTCCCCGTCCCCGTCCCTGTCCCTGTCCTCACCGGCGGCGGCCGAAGGAGCTGGAAATAAATCCCTGCAGCTCCTGCGGCTCCGGCGGGCCCCGTCCTCCCCCCGCACACACTTGCTGGCACAGGTCTGCTGCCGGAGCGGTGTTTATTCATCGCGCAAACAGCAGTGGAAGGGACAGCGGCAGCTCAGGGGGACCTTCCGGGCCCTTCAGCCTGGGGTTACCCTGCGCACAGAAAACGGGACATCCCTGCAACTGCAAACACGCAGCGAGCTTTGTAGCGATGTATTTATGAACAGCCCGCGACCGCTTCCATCTTCGTTTTGCCAAGTACGGTAAGGGCAAAATGCGCTTTTACATAATTTTCAGTGCTGCTTTAATTCCCTCTGTCCCCAGCGCTTTCCCCAGCGGAATGTCACCGTGGTGCAGTTAGCACAGACACTTAAAAAGTCAACTTCTGGGTAAAGCGTCCACCGCGATTTCCGAACGCGAAGGTGCAACACTTAATTATAACACATGCAGTTTTCATCCAGATAGTTCCTAGTGTTCACAGTACAGGGACCGAGAGGTGAAATAAGTGGATCTGAGTAAATTAAGCAAAATTATTGAAGTTACACACTAGGGTGCCAAAATGGCTCCTTGCACTTCCTCTCTCAGTGCAACGGCCACCACTCTAAAAAGATGCCGGGCTGCATCCCACTAACTCCGTTCTTGACCTCCGCCTCCCGCACCCCCAGTTTTTTTCCTGCAGGAGAAAGTAAAAGGGGGGGGGGGCAAATTTCATCAGGTTCTGGATGTTGGTGAGGGAACCACTGGCTCAGGAAAACAGTTAGGAAATGAAAAATTTTCCCTTTGACTGATCTGGTCGTTCACACCTTGTCAGCGCAGAGCTCCACACGGGAAGACCCACGGACAAAAGCCATGTGTGGGCAGCTTCGGAAGATCACGGACCCACGAAACAGAGACAAGCTGCCTGGCCCAAGGAAAGTGCATTGCCCTGGTCTTAAAGGGAAGTTATAGGTGCGAGATCAGGTTCGTCTACTTCTCATTAAACCAGCCCAGAACCAAGAATTCGGTGCTAGGCCAAACCCCGCAGCTTTTACCAGTGGCTGGAGCCCAAGGGGACCCAAACTCACGAAGAGCAAGCCCCAGAGCACTGGCGTGATTTCCTCACCCGCCTCCCACAGCCCACCTCCCCGGCCCCCCAGCCCGGGACACTGCGGTCTGCAGACGGGAAACCTCTGGATGCTGCAGGTGTGCAAATACCAAACTCCATGTAAGAAGGCGGATGCTCTCCCCAAGCCCTCTCCTGCCCGACGCTGGCGGAGGAGGGGACCGCAGGGCCCCGCGGCGACACCGGGAGCGAACGGCAGCGACCGGAGCAGCAACCCCGCAGCCCCCTCGGGGACACGGGGAGAGGCGGACGCCGGGAGCCGGCGGGGGCGAGGCTGCGGGGCGGGGGCCGCAGCCCTGGTCTCAGTGCCCGTTTTCCATAAACTGACCCCGATACCGTTTTTAATTCCTCAGCAGACAGTGTTTTGTTAACGGGAGAAGCAGTTTCGCTGGAGCAGCCTCCAGAGAGAAGCCTCCAGCCGCACGCACTCGCACTGCGGTGCGCTCTGTGGTTAAGAAGTCTGAATGCCAACACCCTCTCGTTAAAACAACCGCAGTTCTCCGCGTTCCGTAGTCTCTTCGTGCTGTGCCTTGCCGTCAGGTATTTAAGAGATCTCTCCTACACGCAGCAGATCAGCACTCCCACCCACACACATCCCTGCATCACTTGTGAGAGAGAGGAACCAGATCCAGCCGCGGTCCGCCCGTCGGAGGGTCCCGAGGGAGTCCTCCGCTCCGCTCCCGGCCTCGAGACCACCAGGCCGGGGCCGCCCTGCCCGGCCCGCCTGCCCCCCGACGGGTTCCCCTTCCCTCCCGTCTCCCCCCGCCGCGGGGTCCCTCCGCGGGGTGCGGAGCGGCGGGGCTACAGCAGCGTCCGAGCCGCGCACCCCCGCGGCGGGTAGGGAGACGGGGGCGCGCAGAAATCGGAAATTCCCTGGAGCCTGCCTGTCCGCGTGCTTTCATCTCCTCGAGAAACGGAGCTGGGAATACTCACTAAAATATCGGGGGCGTGTAACTGAAATGATGAAACTGAGACTGGACTTTGGAGTGAGAGCAGATAAAAGCTGATAGAAGCCCAGAGGCGAAGCACGGGTGGATCCCGGAGAACCGAGCCCGTGCGCTTTCCACGTCCACACGCAGCGGTAACGCCTCTCCAACAAGCTCGGGGAAGCCGCTCAGCTCTTCACCAAGCTGCCCCGGCAACAACCCGGCGCTGCCACCGGACTGTCCCCGCGCCGGTCCCGGGGCGCCCCGTCCCCCCGCCCCGGATCCGCGCGATTCCCGGGGAAGCCCCGACGAGCCCCGCACCCCGCAGCAGGCCCCGGCCGCCGCCGCAAAGACCCCCGCACCGGCGGGCGCTTCCCCGGGGCGGGACACCCGGAGGCGATCCCGGTGCCGCGGCCAAGGCGGGGAGCGGAGGGGACCGCGGGCTGTGCGGGGCCAGTGGGTGACGGGCCGGGGGCCGCCTTTCTCCGGCCGCCGGTGCCCCCGGCGGGGCTCCGAAAATCACGAGAAACGCGGAGAAGCCTTCCGTACGCTGATTTTTCTCCTCTGACACTCGCCCGTTCACAGTCGCCGAGGGGAACGACGCGCGGACGGACTGTGTTGACTCCTGCTGCTGTACTCTCCAGAGAGAAAAAGGGTGCGCAGAGGGAAAGGGAGATATTTTACAGAAATCTAACACCAACACCCTGAACTAACTCGCTGACGGCGCAGAACAAGGACCGACGCGCAGCAAACCCGCCGCCGCTCCCGTCCGTGCTGCGGTCCCGCCGCGCCCCGGGCTTACCGGGGGTCCGCGGGCCCGGCTCCTCCGCGGCGGCTCTTCGGAGGCCCCTCATCGGGTGCGCGTCCTCTGTCGTGCCGCCTGGGACAGGCGATAGCGCTAGTATCGTACCTCTGGCGGTCATGGGCGGGGGTCCCGGCCGGCCCCGGACGCACTCCCCCTCCGGACCCGGACCCACCGGGCCGCGCCGACGCGTGGCCTCGGACAGTCGCCGCTCGGCCCCCGCCCGGTGACGGCCCGTGACACCCGCTGCGGGCGGGAGCTGCGGCGCGCGGTGTGGCGCCGGTGCGGTCCCCGGGCCGGGAGCGGGGCGACCGCGGCAGGAGCTGGGCTGCGGGCACCGGCGGGGCGCAGCCTGTCGCCTCCCGGGGCGGTGGCCCCGCAGGGAGCGCGCAGACGGGCCCGAGGCTGCGGGACTTGACCCCGCGGGGCTCCCTCGGCCGCGCTCCGGCGGCATCGGGAGGGTCCAGGGGGGCGCGGGCAGCCCCGGGTCCGCCGGGGACACCAGAGCTCTATCGCGGCCAGAAAAAAAAACAACAAAAAACAAAAAACAAAAAAACACAAAACAAAAAAAACCCCACTGCTTGCCTCGCGGCTGATAGGGACATTAGGGCTAAAGTTGAGAGATTCTGTCCAGGGGTAGATCAGATTTAGCGCTGAACAAACAAGCGACCGACTGGGGACGTCCCGGTTTTACCGGGGCTCGGCTCCGCCACTCCTCCAGTCATGCTCCTGGGGTTTGAAACAACGATCGTAATTTTAAGGGGGAGAAGAATATTGGGCTGCTTCTTTCATACAGCTTCTCAAAGTCCGAATTCCGTTTTGACACCGGTCATCTTTCCAAGCACGCGGGCAATTCTCTGCTTTGCTGAGGCTCTGCAGCATGTCTCGCGTCTGTCGTCAGGCGGAGCCGAAACAAAGGGGGGGGCAGATGGAAACATAACGACAGGTTTAATTAAAAACACCTGGCTAGTTAAATACATGCGGAGAAGTAGGCACCCCGGTTATTCGCCTCACCTGCGACGGACAAGCTGTTGCTTTATTCTCCTGAATGTATTGGGTCTGAGGGAACTTTGCGGGCAAGGTTTGTGACCGTGGGGAACGCGGGCTAGTAACCTGCGGCCCCCCTCCGCTGAGATAAATTTTCTCGTTTTCGGGGGGGCTGTGGACAGCCAGCTCCTCGCACCCTCTGTCCGCGGCGCGACCGGAGGCGCCGCCGTTAATTAGCGACATCCGTCAGCTTTCAGGCGCCGCTTCGGAACCGGGGTAACGCTGCGGCCGCGGGGCGGCTCGGAGAAAGGTTTCACCCCGGGGGCGCGGGCAGGAGTAGGAGCAGCGAGGCGGGTGTGGGAGCTGTGGGTCTGAGCTACAGGAGCGCGTTCGGGCTTTGGGTTTCGGCTGTACGGAAAAACCTTCCCCGTCCGGGGACCCTCGCGTTCCGCCGCGTTTGTGCGCTGTGCTAAGGAATCTTTGTTTAGGCTGCGGCGGCGGGGGGGGCTGCGGCAAACGATGGAGACAAATGTGGGCGGGGGGGGAATCCTCGGGGTTTTTTTCGTTGCTTTTTTTTTTGTCGTTGTTGTTGCTGTTACGTTTTTTTTTTTCCGCCCCCCTCCTCTGCACAAAGGCCAGCGCGGGCTGGCTGGCGCAGATAACGACCCCGCGGCGCTCGGAAGGCGGGTTCTGCGCAGGAGGTGAGGCCAGCGAGGCAGGTCCCCGCGCCGCGGGTCCACCCCCTTCAAAACAAAACTTTTTTCCTGCAGGCGCTGAGAGCAGAGACCTGGCGCGGGGTCCCCGGAGCCGCCCCCCGCCCGGCTGGAATGCGGTAGCGCGGTGCCATGTATTGGAAGAGCGACCCGATGTTCGTCTGCAGGCTGGAGGACAAGGACCTGCCCGCGCTCGGCGACCCCTCGGAGAAGGTGCGCGGGGCGGGACGGGGCGGCGCGGGGCCGGTGCCCGGTGCGGGGCCGCTCCGGTCGCTTTGCGGTGCCGCCGCTCCCCGCTCGCCTCTGGCGGCCCCGGGCGCGGCCCCCCCGCTCGGCCCCGCGGAGAAGCGCCGGCTCTCGGGGCGACCCTCCCGGCGGAGCCCCGCGGGGGCGGGCGGGCCGGTGCTGCCCGTGGGACCCGGCGCTGACCGCGCTCTCCCCGCAGGCCGGCCCCCCCGACGAGGACTCCGGCTCTTCCTCCGCCGCGCTGTCGCCCGCCTCCTCGCCGCGGTCCATGGCCTCGGGCTCCGGCTGCGGCCCCGGCAAGTGCGTCTGCAGCAGCTGCGGCCTGGAGATCGTGGACAAGTACCTGCTGAAGGTAGGAGCGCCCGGACCGGCCCGCCCCGCGGTGCTGCGGGGCCCTGTCGCCTGCGGGCCCGGCTCGCCCGCCCCAGCGGTGCCCAGCCCCGGTGGTGGCCGCGCTGCCCCGGGCCGTCGGAGGCTCCCTGGGAGCCCGCTGGAGCCGAGCGCAGGGGCCCGAGGAGCGCTGTCCCCCCGGACGCTGCCCCGAGCCGCCTTTCCCGTCGGTGTCCCCCTCGGGGCTCCATCCCCGTCCCCGGAGCGGCGGGTGGAGGTACCGCAGACACGGGAGTGTGTGAAAGGACGAAGTTAGCTGCGGGCTTGTCTGTGGGATTCAGGCCTTGGAGGAAAACCGAATTGCTGCGTACGTGTTTGGGTGACGCTTGTTTGCGCTGGGGTTGTATTTTCTTGGCGGGGTGTAGGAGAGAGTGGGGAAGAAAAGTAATGGTTCAGAACCCGGATAGCCTCCTTGCCGTGCTTTACACTCCTGGTTAAGCAGTGGTGGTGTGACCCATTTGTTATGAGCTAAAATAAATCTCCCAGTGTGATGATGTAAATCCCGAAAAGTGCCTTTTTGAGAAACGTGGAATGAGTTATTCCTGTAGAAGGTGGTCTAGTAATGTCTGTGAGGGGAACAAACTGTGCGATTGCAGAGCAGTTTTGCTAGCCTTAGCATTCAGGGCTGACTAAAATAATTTTAAAAACATAATTTAAAAACCGTGTGACTTTAAACAAAAAATGTTAACGTGGTTGGGAGGGGAACTATTTTCCTTCTGTATAACAGCCATTAAAATTATCCTGGATCAGCCTTTTGCCCTCTCTCCTTTCAAAAGTGAGTTTGGACAATCATGGTAGAAGTTACTTGATTCCATTAGATGCAGTTTTAAATAAAGCCGTTGTGTATCCTGCAAAGTGAAAGTTGGTAACACAGCTGAGAACAGCTCCATGTTGTTATTAGATGATTTGCTCAGATCTCAGCTGGGGTGAGGAGGTCAAAGGAAGGTGTGTGCTGGGTCTGTGTTAATTTAAAATAGGGTAGGTGCAGGTGTGGGGGAGCTGCCGTGTTCCTTTTGTCCCAGTAAATCCCAGCCACCCTCGGAACCGGCTGGGCTTGCATGTGGGTAGTGCAGCAGGACTGGGAGCAGAGCTGACTTTAACTTGGTCCCCGTCCCAGTAACTCCAGTGACATTTTGGTAGCTCATCTGCTGATCCTTGCAGTGTCCTGTCTGAACAACTCTGATAATGTGTCTTGGAGCAAAAGATCTCTAAATTATTCCGCCTTAAGTGTAAGTGAGCTGTAACTGCTTCCTGCACAGGCAGAGAGGGAAAGGAATCTGTGCTGGCAAACTGGTATCTTGCTGACTGTCAGCAGCGTGTCCTCCAGCTTCAGCCCTGTCAATTAATAAGTAAGAATGGAGATGGGTGACGTGGAGTGGGACAACTGTCCAAGCTACTGGCATCCTGCGCTGTGGAAGAGCATCAGCCTCTGAGGCTAGGCAGCGGGATGGGCTGAGCTGTGTGTGGCTGGGATGTTGCTCACGCTGTGCAGAGCTGTGCCCGGGCTGTGTGCAGGCTCCTCTCACCTGCACCCGGCTCCTGGTGCGGCCCCGTGGGGTTCGCCTGGGGACCCTTCACCTGGGGGCTGCAGCTGTGCAGGCTCGGCCTGGCCCCAGCGCTGTTCCCGGTGCGTGTCTGCAGTGCTGCTGGTTTGGGAAACGCTTTGGAGGATGGATTCGGTGACAGCTGTTATCAACAGCTTCACATTAGGTTGCGGTGTAAATGTGTCGGTGCACGGGAAGGTGGCTGCCAACAGCGATGATAGCTGGGAGAGCGTTGGGCAACTGCAGACTGTGATGTTGTAACCCGAAGAGTGACTGAAACGGGCGATTCCAGCACGAGCACTGGAGTCAATCCCTCGCTTTCTCTGTGGTTTGTCTGGCAGTGTGCTGATGAAAGGCACGTCCTGGATTATCTCAGATCTGCTGCTTTGCCATAGGCGGTATATGGGCTGTTTGGTACAAGGTGAGGAATTGGCTCAGCAAATAATAAAAAAAAAAAAATCCCTGAACTTATTCATTGTTCAGTTTACAGAATTCCTCCTATGCAGCACGGGATTATCCAGGGGTTATTTATTAATTCTTAGGGTCACGGGGAGTCTTGGGTTTTCAAATTATTTAAGTTATTTAGCTGATGTCCGATGCACAATGTCTGCAAGAGAGAACTCTCTTTATAGGAATGAAGAAATGAAAATAATTGCACTCGGTTTATTTGTCCAGAAATTATACGTGGGTTTTCAAAACTGCTAGTTTCTGCTGCTTTCTATGAGTACGTCTAGTTTCGCTATGGATATTGCATTCTAAAGAATTGTTGAATTTGCTGTTAAACAACCGCTGACATTTTGGAACTTGCTACACGCACTGAATTTGCTTTAACAGAAACCGGGCAAATGAAGATGTGGTTCATGCTGTGTTTCCATTTGATACTTTTTTTTTTCTTCAATACTTGCATTTGAAAATTTCAAATCACTTTGCAAAGTTTGTTCTTTGCTAGGCAGGACTTTCTACAGACTGGGAAATAAAAGTATGCAAGTTAGCTGCCTGCCCAAGGTCACACGAGGCCAAAACTTGCTCTGTTACTCTAACGCTATGAGAACAGAACTGGGCACAAAATATCTGCGTGGAACTTGAATCTCTTGCTTCCTTTTCTAGAGCTTTTAATTACAAACCCACAAAAGCTTATTCTGAAGACTTCCATTAAATTAATTCACCCTTAATATGCATGCAGTTGTATAGGAAAAATGTTTTGCCTTGAAGATAAATTTTCCGTGAATCACAGTACATGTCATTTTTGGCCTTGTCTGTGTGGATGTAAAAAATAGTTTTTGTAAATACAAAATATAATGTTGGTAGCACAAATGTTGAGGGGTATTTTGTGTTTTTGCAGGTAAACGACCTCTGCTGGCACGTGCGCTGTCTCTCGTGCAGTGTTTGCAGAACGTCTCTAGGAAGGCATACCAGCTGCTATATCAAAGACAAAGATATCTTCTGCAAACTCGATTATTTCAGGTATATCATGCAGAATATAATTTTATTAGAAAACATGTCACACTTGCCTGTTACTTTTTACTTAAGCCACAACTAAAACGTACAGTTAGGCTCTTTGGTTTTATTGCTAGGTTTATTTTTATTTATTGATAAGCTAAAAGAGGGTAAATTTAGACTAGACATTAGGAAGAAATTTTTCACTATGAGGGTGGTGAGGCACTGGAACGGGTTGCCCAGGGAGGTTGTGGATGCCCCATCCCTGGAGGGGTTCAAGGCCAGGCTGGATGAGGCTTTGGGCAACCTGGGCTAGTGGAGGGTGTCCCTGCCCATGGCAGGGGGGTTGGAACTTGATGATCTTTAAGGTCCTTTCCAACCCAAACCATTCTGTGAATCTGTGATTTTCAGCAGTTAAACTCTGTCTCACGTAGCTGCCTACTGCATCTTCCCCCTGCCCCTCTGTTGTGCGTAGCTGCTGCATTTAGATGGGTTTACTCCTGTACCCAGAGGGGAAAAAAAGCAAGTCACGGTCCCTGCCACAGTAAGGTTGTAGATCTGTCGCCTGTGCAAAGAACCATCCTGCGGTAATGCTGATGGAGGGTACGAGGTGAAGTTGAGATGATGCTGTGTTTGCAGCAGCACCCCGCTGGTGTGGGGCGTAGGGTATCGCATGGAACCGCAGAAACAGCCTGGACTAGATCCTGTGATCTCTGAAGGGAGCTCCCAGCAGTTACACC
>WKFP01014734.1:80466-92582 GCA_011057875.1 Pterocles orientalis | reverse complement strand
TTGAATTTGCTGTTAAACAACCGCTGACATTTTGGAACTTGCTACACGCACTGAATTTGCTTTAACAGAAACCGGGCAAATGAAGATGTGGTTCATGCTGTGTTTCCATTTGATACTTTTTTTTTTTCTTCAATACTTGCATTTGAAAATTTCAAATCACTTTGCAAAGTTTGTTCTTTGCTAGGCAGGACTTTCTACAGACTGGAAAATAAAAGTATGCAAGTTAGCTGCCTGCCCAAGGTCACACGAGGCCAAAACTTGCTCTGTTACTCTAATGCTATGAGAACAGAACTGGGCACAAAATATCTGCGTGGAACTTGAATCTCTTGCTTCCTTTTCTAGAGCTTTTAATTACAAACCCACAAAAGCTTATTCTGAAGACTTCCATTAAATTAATTAATCCTTAATATGCATGCAGTTGTATAGGAAAAATGTTTTGCCTTGAAGATAAATTTTCCGTGAATCACAGTACATGTCATTTTTGGCCTTGTCTGTGTGGATGTAAAAAATAGTTTTTATAAATACAAAATATAATGTTGGTAGCACAAATGTTGAGGGGTATTTTGTGTTTTTGCAGGTAAACGACCTCTGCTGGCACGTGCGCTGTCTCTCGTGCAGTGTTTGCAGAACGTCTCTAGGAAGGCATACCAGCTGCTATATCAAAGACAAAGATATCTTCTGCAAACTTGATTATTTCAGGTATATCATGCAGAATATAATTTTATTAGAAAATATGTCACACTTGCCTGTTGCCAAAACTAAAACGTACAGTTAGGCTCTTTGGTTTTATTGCTAGGTTTATTTTTATTTATTGATAAGCTAAAAGAGGGTAAATTTAGACTAGACATTAGGAAGAAATTTTTCACTATGAGGGTGGTGAGACACTGGAACAGGTTGCCCAGGGAGGTTGTGGATGCCCCATCCCTGGAGGGGTTCAAAGCCAGCCTGGATGAGGCTTTGGGCAACCTGGGCTAGTGGAGGGTGTCCCTGCCCATGGCAGGGGGGTTGGAACTTGATGATCTTTAAGGTCCTTTCCAACCCAAACCATTCTGTGATTCTCTGATTTTCAGCAGTTAAACTCTGTCTCACGTAGCTGCCTACTGCATCTCACCCCCTGCCCCTCTGTTGTGCAAAGCTGCTGCATTTAGACGGGTTTACTCCTGTACCCAGAGGGGAAAAAAAGCAAGTCACAGTCCCTGCCACAGTAAGGTTGTAGATCTATCGCCTGTGCAAAGAACCATCCTGCGGTAATGCTGACGGAGGGTACAAGTGGAGTTGAGATGATGCTGTGTTTGCAGCAGCACCCCGCTGGTGTGGGGCGTAGGGTATCGCATGGAACCGCAGAAACAGCCTGGACTAGATCCTGTGATCTCTGAAGGGAGCTCCCAGCAGTTACACCTTCTGTGACCAGTTAGATTTAGAACACGAAGCATTCTTCGAGACGAAGGTCTAATCCTGTAAAATAGAATATTATTTATTTATGCTGGCATTGAAAATACTCATGATGCAAAATCTTTGGTCCAGAAAGTAGAAAAAAATTTTGCTCTTAATTTTGGTGTGATTGCCAGTACTTCCCCAGACCAAGCTCTGTATGTACGGGCTTCTCGCATGTGTAGGGAATGGATTATATTCTGCTCATCCGTTTTGGCACCGAAAGAGAGGGAGTTGGCAGGCTGAATATGGTGAGCTTCTGGAAAAACAAAGTTTTGTGAGACTTCAAAAGGAACTTAAAGCCTACAAAGATTTTCAGGACAAATTCTTATCTACATAATCACCATATCTTGCTGTCTAGTTTCCTCTTCAAAGATAAATATTATACTGTAGCAATGTAAATACCTGCAGATATTTGAATTTCTTTTAAAATCATAATGTGATGGTAACTAAGGAAATAGCTGAAGTTATTCCCTTTTTTCTGTTGAAGGGGACTGAATTATTAGTGAAGGATGATGCAGCTAAACATAATTCAGACTACTAGAGTAATGTGAAATATATTTTAATAATTGGAAGAGTTTTGAATAGGAGGTCAGCTGTTTCCATCTCCCACTCACAGCTTTTTAAAGAGTAATTATCTTTACAAAAGGGAAGATGAAGGGTTGTGAATTCATGCAGCAGCTCGGGCGTTTCCATGTTACTCTTTGCCTTATGAAAATATTAAATTCTGTAGCTCAGTAGTGGTCTTGCCGTAAGCTCTCGGATACAGCCTTGCTGACGATGTTGCAGTAGCACCACAGTTCTTCTGTGCCCTCATCCCCTGTGGTCAGCTTGCTCGCTGTGGCTCTCGGCTGCGCTGCCGCGTCCCTGTCTCCTCTGACCCTCCCCGAGTCCCCGCTCTGCCTGCCGTGGTCGGTGTCCGCGCCGTCAGCTCCCGTTGCCGTTGTTGTTCGCAGGCGGTACGGCACGCGCTGCTCCCGCTGCGGGAGGCACATCCACTCCACCGACTGGGTCCGACGGGCCAAAGGGAACGTGTACCACCTGGCGTGCTTCGCCTGCTTCTCCTGCAAACGGCAGCTTTCTACCGGAGAGGAGTTTGCTCTGGTGGAAGAGAAGGTCCTTTGCAGAGTGCATTACGACTGCATGTTGGACAATCTGAAAAGAGAAGTTGAAAATGGTAACACGCTGCTTTTGTTAAGAACGCTGTTTGTGGTTTCGTTTTAATTAAACTGTTGGGTTTTACTCCATCTTCCTTATTAAGAGGTAATTACCCAGCTTTACTAAGGCTGGAAGCACAGGTTCTTGAGTTAAAATAATGTGCAAATTATTTGATGTTTTAAATTTTTTTAAGTTTGTATGACTTGTTTTCTGCCTTAAGGAAAAGAAAGCAAGAGCGTACCTAGCTGATAAAATGTCATGCAGGATCTATCCCTTCCCTCGCTCGCAAGGGAGCCCGTTGGGGTGTAATGGGTAATGCTGTCAGGTCAATTTAGCTTTGAACAGAACATGGCTTTTTTCAAGTTAAAATTCAGCTGGGCAACCACTGTTGGTTATTGTTGGAGAACAGTCTGACTTACAAATTACAGTGTTTTGAACGTTTAGCAGACGGTGTTTTCTTGTTAATGCTTCAGGTAATGGGATTAGTGTGGAAGGAGCGTTGCTGACAGAACAAGATGTCAATCACCCAAAGCCAGCAAAGAGAGCTCGGACCAGCTTCACAGCGGATCAACTCCAGGTAGAGGCAGCGCTAAAAACTCGCGTGGTTCAGGTTTATGCAGGAACGTAGGTGCTGAATCGAGAGGAAGTTGGATGCATGTGGGGGGAAAGAAAAAGCTTGCATGCTTTAAACTATTTCATAAACTATCAAGACACAGCATGTTTCTGGAATTGTTTGTTAGCTTCAGCAGTTTAATAGGAAATAGTTGCTCTTCAAGCTTTTTATTTCCCTGGGGGCAGCCGGTAATTCTGCAGAGTGGAAACAAAAAGGTTGTTCTATTTTGATTGCTTGATGAAATCTATTTAATCAGACATTTACATCGCTACACATAATAAAGAAAAAATATTTTTAGAATTATGTAATGTGAGGAGTTGTACTAAAGATGGGTACTGTGTATGACTGCAAGACATGAAGAGGGTGGAAGTTTGAATTTTGCTGTAATGCCCAATAAGGGCTGCAGAAGATTGTGTTCTCAGAACAACTGTGCATCGTGGGTTCCTCTTTATACTCATGTGGACAAACCTGTCAATGGTTTTCTTGGTTTGCTTTGGTGTATAAAGAAGACAGGGAGGAGTTGTGCGTTTATTTCTTGATTGCCCTTTTTCATCCTAAGATGGTTCTCCTCAGTACTTGCTTTTTATACCGTGTGTTATAGTCTGGGCTATACTTCTGAACAGCAGGAAGAGAGACTATCAACAGGGCTCACCTTCACTTTCCTTCCCTCTTCCCCTCCTCCCAGCCCTTCCAAAATGCTTCACGTGCCGATTTCCTCAAGTGTCTTTGAGCCTGTTAAAAATACTGCGGTCTGTGTACCCTGGTGTCATGTTCCAAGACCTAGCTTCAGTGTTTAATGCTGCACATTTTAGGGGAAAAACCCCGCTTTCCTCTTAGAGCGGGATGGGGTGAAATACAGGGAAAGGACATTTGAAGTACTTGGCAGCAATTCTTGCGCTGTCCAGTTTGTCCTTGAACATCCATTACTGAAGGATGTTTTTCCAGCATCTCTTTATACTCAGCTGCTGGTTCTGTCCCTTCCTCTGGCCAGGACTAAGGGCAGCGGGAGCTGGGAAGTCTGGAAGGACCCATCTGTGTGTGAGAAAAGTGTTTGAGATCTTAGGGCCCCTCGTTGTGTACTGACCCTCGCTGTCTGCCCGGTGCCTTGTGCCTGTGCTCGGTGCTGGTGTCAGACCTCCGGCGGCAGCATCCGGGGGACCAGTGGCTGTCAGGGCGGCAGCAGGCAGCAACGCGCCTCGTGAAGCACTTGTGCAGAAGGACATCCTCGCTTTTTGATGTCTTTGTACGAAACAGTGGGAAAGTAACTAGTGTCAGCATTTCTGAATTCTGAATCTTCAGAGATGAAGCCAGGCAAAATTTGCAGACAAGATCCAGAAGTGAGAAGCTGCAGTTTAAGTTGCTGAAGATACCTTGCAGAAATCCATGAAGCCTTAGTTCCTTAAATAAGGTGAACTGTTAACAGCTCTTAAACTGTTCAGGATGCAGGCCAAGTTGACACCGACTTCCTCAAAAAAATGTCATTGATATCCTCTGCCAAGCAGAGCTCATTTCTTTTATTTCTGGTAAATGTCCCAGCTCAGTTAAGCATAGTGAGGGGCTTGTATTTTGGCTTTGGCGGATTTTTTTTTTTTTTCCTTAATATACTGGGGGCTGTTTGGGGACTAGGGATGCCAGGAGTTTCCTAAAACCAGGCAAGGAGTAGGACCGTGGTCTGAGGAGTCCCGAATGCTGCTCCCAGGGCTGCACACAAACCTGCCGTCTCCTATCCCACTTTTCCAGGTGATGCAAGCACAGTTTGCTCAGGACAACAATCCAGATGCACAAACGCTTCAGAAACTGGCAGAAAGAACAGGCTTGAGCAGGCGTGTCATACAGGTAACTGTGCTCAGTACTGCACAAAGTCCGGTACTCATCCGCTGGAGATGCCTAACGACAGTTTTCTCTGTGTAGCTATTCTGAGACGGAAAAAGATCTGGTCTGGCAGCTCAGACACCATCCTTGGTCAGGAATAGGTCTAGGACAAACACGTTGATTTGGAAAACTTGCTTTATTCCTCCTGCACTTTGTGTGGAGGATTAATAATCTTCCAGGAAGAAACTTCTCAGCCCTATTATAGAAATCAGCAGTGAGCTCTTCTAAATACAAATTTCTGGCTTTCAGAGCCTGTTCTTTAGACCCTCGCTCTTTTTGAACACGGCTTGTGGTGTGACACACGAGGAGCGAGTGCTGAGGGATCTGTCCTGGGAGCGGTTAAAACGTACGCCCGTGCTATCCGAAACAGAGAGAAACACAACCAGTCTTTGATTGAAGACACCTCTCAAACATCACGTGCATGCTCTTTTTATACAGAAACGTGATTTTTATGTAATATAAATTACATATTTTTATTTTTATATAAATAAAAGCGAGTTTGCAGTTCCTGTAGCTTGTTCTAGCCTGGAAGATGGGCAGAGTGCTTCTGTAGAAACGAGAGGTCTGGCAGCTGCGATTGAGCCGTAAAAGAATGGAAACTTGTGCATTTCTCAATGTGAAAAGGAAAACGGGCATCCTGTGAAAGCATCCTGCTGTCCGCGGTGTTCAGGCACAGAGGTGTCTGTGTGCCGGGGGTCGGAGCAGGGGGCTGCGGCTGCTGTGGCTCAGCCGGGGGGGGATCAGAAAGGATATTTTGTTTGGACTGCCAGCGTTGTGCTAAAGGCTCAGCTAGCTGAGCTCGGTGGCAGTGAGAGCTCTGAGGTGGTTGTTATACTAATGCTGAAACAGGACGCAGTCTGTCAACATGATGTAAATTTTCCCCCCTTTTCAGGTGTGGTTTCAAAATTGCAGAGCACGCCATAAGAAGCATGTTAGTCCTAATCATTCATCTGCTGCTCCCGTCACAGCGGTTCAGCCCTCCAGGCTGTCCCCCCCCATGCTAGAAGAAATGGCGTACTCTGCCTACGTCCCCCCGGACGGGACCATGCTCACGGCGCTGCACAGCTACATGGACGGTAGGTACAACAACTTTGCGTGCCCGAGTAAAGTCATTATTGACTGCAGCGAGGACAGTTGCCAAGTGCTGATTAAAGAGACTCAATGGATTTTAGGTTTCCAGCGTTCTTATAGAATATCCTAGCGCTGTACTTGCTGCACCTCGGTAAGAAGGTGCCTCTCCAAGCAGCAGCCCTCCCATCGGAGCCCAGCTGAAGATCTGGGTGTAAAGGCCACTTTTTGTGCTTCCTACAGGCTGTGAATACTAGTAATAAGAAATCAATCACTTTTTTAAACATCCATGCCATGTTTTTTTAATAATATGTCACTTCAATGAAAACTGTTAACCCCCCCCCACCCAGCTCTTACCCAAGGGCTGTAGGATGCTCCATCCATCGGCTTCCCGCGCAGTAACTCATGGGGGGAGCCTGGGGGTCACTGTGTGTCCTGTGACCCCAGCAAGTCAGCAGCTTTGGCTCCTGTCTGTGATGGGGAGCGGCGGCGCAGGTTTGGGGAGAACTAGACCGAGCTGCGCGCGTGGTCCGAGCTCGTTTTCCCCCGAAGCCGTGGTGCGAGGAGGGCTGTGGGTGGAGGAGCAGGGCTGGGAACCGGGAGCAGTGAACTGTTACTGCCCGATGGGATTTAGTAGCTTTTAATCTCTCTCTGCCTCCAGCGAAGCTGACCAGTAAATATTTCTGTTTTTGTAGCTCATTCACCTACAGCTCTTGGACTCCAGCCTTTGCTACCCCACTCCATGACACAACTGCCAATAAGTCACACCTAATTCCTTCGTCAGGGATATAAGCTATTAAGGATGTAACCTTAAGTCATTTATTGTGTACAAAAAAAAAAAAACATTGGAAAGATAGTAACATTAACTTTTTATTTAACATCTAAAGCATTTTTGAGATCATTTTTGCTGCCCAGGTATGTAAGTATATTTAGCCTGCAAGACACTTTTATGGATTCTGCATAAATAACTATTCCATTGTTTACAAGCCTTATTAAACACCTTTTTGTATTGTCTGGAAGTAGTCCACTCTAGTTATGTGTGTGTTAATTTATTTGTCATCAAAAGAGCACTTTGCCTAAAAGAAAGGACTGACAGTTGTGCAAAATGTTTACAATTCTTTGTGAAATCGTAGTTTACCATTAGTTTGTATCTGTAAGTTATTGCTAAAAGTGGTACCTGTATTTGAGTTGTATACAGCCTCTATGTTAAAGCTTATTTCTGTGAGTTTACAAAATAAATTTTGGTTGCAAATATTTTCAAAATGAACCGAATAAAGTTTCTGCTGTAGCATGCTAAGCGAAACGTTGCCGTGTTTATGGCTGAACTGTGATCGCTGGCAGGTGCTTGACTTGGATCTTCAGCTTTAAGGGAGGGTCCCTGGCGTGCCGAGGTACGTACGCAGAACTTGGGAGTGCTCAGAGATGTCTCGATGGATTTTTTTTTTTTTTTTTTTTTTTTTTTTTTGCAGTGGGCAAACGGGTGTTTGTTCATGTGTTGGGTCTCAGGCAAGTAGGACAACCTCCCTGCTGAATTTTACCAGTTAAGATCTAAATTAGCGTTATTTAGCATTTAACATAACTTGGCAATTTAAAATACTGTTCAGTTGTCTTGTTCTAAAACACAATTTGACTTACATCAAATCCCCTTAAAGAAAAGTAATTATTCACGTGAATTTGAAGGACTAAGCAGCTTCAGCTTGCCTGAAACAGTCAGTCTGAGCTTATTTATGAATCACCCCCTTCTCGGCGGTTCCAAAGTCAGTGCAGGATTAACATACGTGGGGATCAACTGGTTGCACCTGCAGCAGAAAAAAAAGGAGCAAGTTCAAAAATTTAACTTCTGCTAATTCGACTCTGCATATTATTGTCGTTGCTAGTAAAGTTTTAATTTTTAATTCTAGAATGAGCAGGAGTTAAGCTTGCCACGCAAGTCACTAACAGCATGCTAGCTAAGCATTTATCAAAAAGCGAGAGCAGTTTATCCTCAGTTTAGAGGAAGAGCAGGAACAAACCTGGAGGGGGTTAGACAATTCCTGGAGATCCATGGCTCCGGGTCATGGGGGTGAGTCTCCAGAACAGTGACATCTGGGGACAGACAGAGAGCACACGGTCCCTGACAGAACCACAAACTGCCTCCGAGCTCCTCGTAGGTGGATTTACACTGATGTATGTGTTGGCACATTTTAGCTCTCCTGTTTCCTTTCAAAATAAAACGAACAGCTACCGAAAACATGTGAGTCTGTGAACCCTCTGTCCCGGGGGTTCCTGGGTGGGACGCGGGGGGACGGGGTGCTGCGGTGGGTGTCTGCTGCCCTGCTGCGCACGGTTAACGGGCGTTAGCGCACGGCAGGGGAACGCAGTCCTGACACTGGAGTGTGACCTTCCGCTGTCTTGCACAGCTGTCCTGGCTTCCAGCAGAAAAGTTTTTTCCTTTCAGTTACAAGAGGATGCCCTGTCAGTGACAGGTAAGGTTGTAACTAAAAATCAAATGGCTTGAAATCTGGTATTCTGTGAAATGGTTGCGAGTGAAGAAAAGAAAAAAAAAAAAAAAGACCCCACTCTTAGCAGAGGAGCTTTTTCAATGTGTAAAATCTTCCTGGGGTACACCAAACTTGCTGTTACAATTGCATCCTCTTCCCTGGCTCTGCCTCCTTCACCTCCCCCTTCCCCAGCAACCCTTGAGGGAGCAAAATAAGTATCCACAAGGAAGCAGTTGAGATAAATATATTTCCTCCTCCTGGAAAATCATCAGTTTCAGACAACACATCAATCAATGAAATGTAATGTGGTTGATGTCAGAGTTGCATATTTACCATTTGTTTAGAACTCCCCTTTTCTACCTTCCCAGTACTGAGGGCAGCAGCTTCTGCATCCCTTGCATCTATCCCAAGTTATACAGAAATCCTACTGAACGCAGGTCTGATACTTGACAGACTCCCCAAGATATTTGCATTTTATGGAGCTGGATCAACAATGAAAAAGTGTTTGAAACACTGAAACACAGGTAGCACTTTTTTCTGTTTTGTCTATTTAAAAGGTATCCAAAGCTGTGGTGATTTAGACCATCTCCTGTTTCGATGCAGTACGGTGGAACCTGGAACAGAACCAAGCTGGGCTACAGACAGGACAGTTCATGTGGCACGTGACAAAGGAAACTCCTCTGACCCCTGTCCGGGCTGCCAGAGTGCAATCCCTGTTTATTTCTAGGTGTGGGAAGCGGTTCAGTGGTTGCTCCCAGTTTCTGGAGGAGTGTTCTGACCCAAACGTTTGTTTTCAATTAGTTTCAGATCTACCCTTCAACCAGCGGAGATCCCCTAAGGCACACGGAGCAACTGGTCTGTCCATCCCTGTGTCCCCTGCCAGCTGGACAGAGCACGTAGCTCTACGAGACGTGTTCCTAAGAACAGCGATGCTAAGAGGCAGCTAACCCTGCCTGCATTGCTGTGCTGCAGCATTCTGCCCTTTGAGCGCTGGGAAATTACCGCGGTGACCTAGAATACCAGCAGGTGACAGAGCACACAGATCCCAGCTTTTTCCGGGCTGGAAATGCAAACCGGCCTGGATGAAGGTGTTTAGTATGGCTGTTCCATAGCTAACGCCTTAGGGTGTCTAAGAAGAAAATAATTATTCTCCTGCACAGACGGGACGCAGCGTGAGGCAGGAGAAGCGTGGCCGTGCTGACGGACACAACAGGCAGCGTCGCGCTGTCTCCGTGTTTCCTGGACCGCTCAGGATGCTCCTGCCGGCGCCGCTCCTCTTCACCCGCACGCGGGGCTTTTCCCAAGGCTGAATGTTGCTGGTTCAGCAGAGAGATTAAGGAGATATGTGACATCTTTGCTGTCTGAGAAAAATGGTGAATACACCTCCTGAGACATTGCTCAGTTCTTTCAGGCTCCTCAAGGGCCCCAAAAACCCCACAAAAGCCCAGGACAGCAGAGGCAGTCACTCCTGAACCCAGGCTCAGGGCTTAATTCCTTGTTCTAAGCTGCTGCAAGGACGTCCATACGGTGTCTAAGCATTGTACAAATACAGCTGGCGCTCTGTGTAAGGACATCACCCAGAAATGTCCCCCACAGAGATGCCTCAAGGAGATCCCGTTGCTGTCGAACGGCCGCGGAGTCCAGCCCAGCCACGCGGCTTCTGTGGAGGACCGAGGGGGTCCAGGGGGTCCAGGCCAGGAGTTTCAAACTTGCCCTTGAACCAAAACCCCATTCTTTGGCTATCCAGCACGTCTTGGATTTCAGGGACAAACTGTCCGGCCATTAACGTTCTTTTCTAGTAGCTTAACTCTTGTGCAGCGTACCCAAATATACTCTCCTGAGATTAAAAGTACGACAACGACTGTAGGGTCAGTGCTGTCTCCTGACCTGCTGACTTGCTGCCACCAAATGAGGTGACACAGCAAAAGCCTTCTGCGGTGCAGCATCGTCCTCACCAGGCAGCCGGTGCAATTCGGTGCCTTCACGCAGACGATGGATCCCGCCCTTCTCGGCACAAACTGGGTGATCCATTGATGAGGGCAACCACAGTCAGTGTATTAACACTAAAGGTTCTTCCAGCATGAGAGAATTACAGCTTACTTCAGTAGCATCAGGGCTAGGGGAAAAAAACAAAACAAAACAAAACAAAACAAAACAAAAAAACACCAAAAAAACCCAACCACCCAACAAACCAAAAACCCAACCTCTAATCTCTGGTACAGACCAGTCTGAAATGGGCTCCCCTGGGCTCTTCCAGCCAGTGTTCTGGTCTTCCATTCTGAAGGCTTGAACTCTGCAAAGCAAGCAGTGACAACACCAGTTGCTATAAAGAAAGTTTTGAGAGTAAATTTTGATAAAGCGGTGCAAAACAGAACAAAAAACCAAGGAAACAATAGTACTTCTGCAAGAAAAAGAGAAAAAAAACCCCACCCACAATCTAATTTAAACACTGAGCTATAAAGATGCATCTTTTCCTGGCCTCGTTCAGTTTCTCTCTCGTTTCCTATTAACAGAAACGTGCAGAAGGTTTTGGTGACTTCTGTGCATGCAAAAAAATAACTTCTGCGATCGTGCTTTTGCCCCTGGCTCCCTGCAGGTGAAGCATCCAACAGAACAAGGACAAAGACTTTCCTTCTTCACGTCGTGCTGCCTCCTCCAGCACAGCGGCACTCCCACGGTGAGGGCTGTCGTGTCACTATATCCAGCTCTCGTGTGGGAGCAGTTATTCACGCAAACATTGAGGTGACAAAAAGCAATCCAAACGTGTCGCTGCTCTCAGAGCGTACTCACATCCTCAGAAGGGGTCGTACCAGGAATCGCCAAACAGGCATTGGATGGGGTGAAATCTAGAAGGGAAAATAGCCCAGACCAGTTTATTCTTTAAACAAATGCTTGAAAAACATAATTTTATAAATATAAATATATATATTTGTGTGCGTACATGCATGTGTGGGGGCTTTTTTCTCTTTTCATTTGGTTTGTGCTCTAAAGCGTACTCACTTCATGTGTTACCTATAGCTGTGAAGCCCTTTAATTAAAAAAAAAGAATAACAAAGTGAACATTTACTCTTTTGCTGAAACCGTAGACTGTCTGAAGTGCGATGAGACATGAGCGTTACAGCATTTAACCATCACCAGGGCTGGCAGCACAGTGCAGCACCCAAAGCCAGACTCTGGACTCTCGTTGCTCGTCTCATCTTTTCTCTCCTACTCCCTCCGATTTCTTTTTTCCCCACACATGTAAGCATACAGCAAATCCACGGCAGTCCTGGGGAAGCTCTCACAAGGTCTTTTCAGCCGGCAGACTGCACGATCCGCTCCCGGGGCTTTCCCAGCCCCTCCGAGGAGCCGTTCCCCGCTGGGCGCACAGGACCCTGCACCAGCTCTTCCCCACGTTGCTCTCTCGGGGGGGGGGGGGTGGTTTTGGGGTTTTTTTAAAGCTGAACAGGAACCATCACCCCAAGAACGAGATCTCCTAACAGCTGCCGTCACCA
>WKFP01014734.1:22461-80446 GCA_011057875.1 Pterocles orientalis | reverse complement strand
AAAAAAAAAAAAAAAAGAAAAGCCCCACACATTTTCAGGAAGATTTCCTGTAAAACAGCCGTGCCTCTCGGGTCTCCAGCTCTCACCTCTTCCTCTGCGGCACAGCCTGGCTCAGCCGAGCGGCTCCACCGGGCTCCGGCAGCACCAGCCCCTCCAAAGATCGCTTCCACAGTTCACATTTCACCGTTCAGCGTGGACTGACTGCCCACACCTGAACCTGCCGGGCTGAGCCGCTCTCCTCTCTGTGCCTTTGCCATCTCACAACTTCAGTTTTCCCGCAGCCGCCATCCACCCCCGAGGCACAGGCAGCTCTCGGCTCCCGCGCGGCGGACCCACGATACGGGCAACTGGGCACCACAGACCCACCGGCCGCCCCACCAACACCGACAGCACTTAACCCTCTTAGGAAACAGCATCCTCCGGTGTAAGCCCAGCACGCTGCTCCCTGCCCTTAAATGATGCATGCTGCAGCTCTGAATGTAAAGCTGCTGTGCACCCCGAGAGCTTGCGTGCCATCTGTTCGCTGTTCAGCCGCCGACTCCCGAACACACAGCCAACACCTCCTCCACCGCAGCTGCCTCTGCCCAAGAGCAGAGCGATGCCCAGCTGGCCACAAGAGTCAGCATCACAGCTTTTGCGCTAATTCAAAAACTTTATCTCGCGGTTTCATTGCAGTGACCTCTGGATACCCGAAGCATCCTCAAACGAGGCTCCGCACATACGGAACGATTTACAACGCCTCACCTTGAGCCCAAGTTCTCCCTGTGTCCTGCTTCCAAACAACAGCCCCAGTGCTGCCTCTGCTGTAATCCATCCCGTCTCTGAAAAGCTTCGGCATTGTTTCCGGCTGGTCCCGCCGCCCGCCAGAGGGATGTAGTGCAGCAGAGACGCTGCCCCGTTCCCCGGCTTGTGGCGGTGGGCCACTGGGCAGACTGGGACGCTGGCCTGCGACAGCTCCAGGCGTGATTTCAACACCTACAGCAGCATCTCCCCGGGAAGCTGGGAAAGCCAAGGCCCCCTCCCCTGTGCAGGAAAGGTTTTGCTGACCTCACACAAAGACAGGAGAAAAACAGGACTTGTAGTGAGTCTCCTAAACCCAGAAAGAGATTTCTGCTGAACCACAGGGTAAGAATGTGCTGATTTAAAGCACACCTTGTCTGGTACAAGATCTCAAAACAGGCTCAGCCCAAGAGCCCAAGTTTTATCATTACATGGTTCAAAAAATAAAAATAAAAACGTAACGAACATCCCTCACGCCTTCATAAATAAAAGTAATAATTTCCTTTCATTAAGGAGCAGTAGCACACGGCCTCCCCCCGCCGCAGGATTTCATTTCTGCCCCTAACAACGAGTCCACGGAGCGTGGAGCTGTGACAACACTGCGGAGCCACCGCCGCTACCCTGGCCGAGCATCCCGCGCCCCCGCCACAGTCTGCACCGAACCGTTTGCTCTGCACCGAACCACCCGCTCTGCACCGAACCGCCTGATCCACACCAAACCGCCTGATCCACACCAAACCGCCCGCTCCTGCACCGAACCGCCCGATCCACACCAAACCGCCCGCTCTGCACCAAACCGTCCACTCCGCACCATACCGCCCACTCCGCACCAAACCACCCACTCTTCACCAAACCGCCCGCTCTGCACCGAACCGCCCACTCCGCACCAAACCGCCCACACCACACCAAACCACCCGCTCTTCACCAAACCGCCCGCTCTGCACCGAACCGCCTGATCCACACCGAACTGCCCACTCCTGCACCGAACCGCCCGCTCTGCACCGAACCGTCCACTCCACACCAAATCACCCGCTCTTCACTGAACCGCCCGATCCACACCGAACCGTCCGCTCTGCACCGAACCGCCCGCTCCGTGCACCCTCCCTCCCGCCGCGCTCAGTCCCCACCGCCGCCTCCGCGCTCGGCACAGACACACGGGCTCGGGTTTGTATCTAAATCTTTATTAGAACAATCCCCAAGGGCTGTAAAACAGTGACGTAACAGCAAAATTAAATATTAAACACTTTAGTTATCAAAGATATTTAAACAATACGTTCCTATTTCTGCATAGCAGAAGCAAACAGGTTTTAGAGCTCAAACTCTCGTGCTCACGTTAATTTGGTTTTGGCAAATAATAATATAACCTTAATAATCACGCTAATGAAACAGTAACCTCCCTTCCGTTTATTAAACCTTAAAGAGCCTTTTTTGTGATTTTACAATTCATTATTTGGGACAACTGCACGTGGACGTTTTGTAGCATCGAGTAAGAGACAATGTTAACATCAGTAGCACTAGTGTTAGTTAAACATGAAGAAACAGTTATCTCGCTAATTCGATTACAGAGCAGTACAAATTACATATTACCTCAAAAATCATCGCCTGTATCAAAAACTAAAAAATTTAGAATTATTTATAAAATACTTCCAGAATAGCAAATTATCTGTCTGGAAATGGAGAATTAACTTTATGTGTACGGCCACACAGACGGGGTGTTACAGGAACAGACCACGCACTCGCGCTCTCGGAGCAGCAAGCACCCCGTCCTCCCCGCAGCCACACGGGTACGGACGCACGGCCACCCGAACTGAAGCGGAACAGGCCCTCCCCAGAAGTCACTATACCATAAATTAAAGTTATTAAAAGATCTGCCGCTACAAATGGAACAGTCTTGCACTATTTTTATTTAATTGTTTGCAACACCACAAGCGTCAGGTGTCTCCTCCACGGTCTGTGTGCTGCGTCACAACTCCTCTGCAATTCATTTCGTCTCGGGTAATTCGAAATAAAGAGCGCGTTGCTTTTCCTACCTAACCTTTTCTGGTTTGTAGTCTACGTGGTGTGAATAAACTCCAAAAGATAAGCCGGGTAAAGCAATAGCCAGTAAGGCACTTGGTCAGAGAGGAGACGGCTGAGCCGCCGGCCGAAGGGAGACGTTCCGCGTCGCCAGAACCAGTCAGTCTGTTCTTCACCACTCCTCTGACACCCCACCTCTAGAACAACACTCACTGACTGCCCAGAATCAGCTTGACGCTGCCCCTGCCAACATCTTTCTCCTGTTCTGCAGCAGTAAAACATTTCCTACTCTCAGCGCTGATGTTCAAAGGACTATCCAGCATCCTCCCGACACCCAGGAACCAGCTGCCGAATACAACGTGGAAAAAGCCCCCCAGCATAGGAAATGATCGCGTCCTTCTTGTGTCTTTGTTTCGTTGGTTCTGTTGCTGGGGCCACTTTTTCCTTTTTTCTTTTTTTTTTTTTTTTTTTTTTTTTTTTACAAAATTTGAAGGCTTGACATTAAAACTTTGGTATAAAACACGTAAATGAACACTACCCATTAACATGTCGTTGGGAGACACAATGAATCCAACCAGAACTAAACCAAACATGACTGCATGGGTCTGACAGCGGGTGCTTTCTCCCCTCTCTTGGTTTCTACATTCTGCTTGTTCAAGATCTTCAGAAGAGTTCCTCCTACTCATGCAAAAGGGTCCCTCTGCAGAGCCACCCTGCCCGGCCAAAGGGTCCCCCCGGGGAGCGGCAGGACCACCACCCCCAGCCCTCCGCAGGCAGCAGGACGGGCTCCCTGTGGGCTCCAGCTCCAGCATCTCCTCCCACCCCCCTGCCAGCCCAGAGCCGAACCAGCCCCGAGTCACTTGTCACAGGGGTGGCCTGCGCCTCGCGGGGTGGGTGGGCATCTTGTCACCGACCCCGTGGGCTCAGGACCAAAGCACAGATGACGTATCTCACCGTGCCACAGGCAGCCTCGCGTTGCACTCTCTAAAGTGAAGAACAGCATCTTGGATTTTACACTAAACCAAGAAACAAAGCAAATGTCCACATCCATAAACGTCGCTACTAGTACCTCCTCTGCGGTGCAAGTCGGCAGACTCTGGCCCCCAGGATTAATTAGGAACCATTCTAACAACTTAGTCTTAAAATATTTTAAGTGATTCTTTCCCAAGTAAATACTTGCATTAATTTCTACTAAATTCGTTAACAGCAATTTATTTTTAAAAAGCCAATTTAATATTAAATCATTATGATTTATTTATTCAATTTATCGATTACGAGATCTACATGGTATTGCTTTGTATTTTCACAGTTCTCATAATTATATCATTAAGAAAATGGCTTTTCAATTTTCTTCTCAGAAATGATGATCATTTACATTCTAAATAATTTCACAAAATAGTGAGTGGAGCAAATTTATACATATATATATTTACTGTATATAAATAATAAAACAATTTAAAACTTTCACTTTTAGAAATTCCTTTAGTAAATGCATAGGTTTGTTACAAAAGTCTTTTAATCAAATAACTGTATACTATTTCTATTACGTTTTACTCCTAGTAAACTCTATGGTTACATTCATATGATAGAAAAGCACGCTGTGTTCAGAAATACGCTTTTTCAGCTGAGCTCCCAGTAAGACACTCAAGTCCAGTAGAAATAGAGATGACTTGATGCAGTTTCTTTAGCTGCAAACTAACCACACGGTAGCATTAAAAAGAAAAAAAAAAAAAAAGCTTTAGGACATGGACTGTAACCAGACCAGCAGCTCTTTTAACCACAGAAGGGTGGCACACACCCCGGAAAGTTACTGACCGAATCCTCAGCAGCCACTACAATAACGGGGGGGCTGATACCCAATGCCATGCACATAAAGGAACGAAGATGATGATGAAAAACTGCATCAGTCAAGAGTCTGATTTTTTCGGAAGGTGGGTTTCTCAGCCCTTTCTGACAGTCAGGTTTACCCTGGGGTGCCTCGGGCAGGTGCCCACCATCAGCAGTTACGCCTGAGGCGGTGCGCAGACCGTACACCTGCACCTCGCATCACCCGAGTCCTGCGCTGAACCCTCGTCCCTGCCTCAGGGAAGGGCTGCCGCGGCCACCGCACGCAGGGACCGCACACGGGTGTCCCGTCACCCGGACCCCAGCTCTCAGGGTGCCAGGGTCCCGCCACGGCCGCGACGACGGGCACGCGGGTGGTCACGGCTTGTGCTCCCAGACCCGCTGCACGGGGGGGTACTTCTGCCCTCGCAGTGACGGTGGTCATCACGACCTGGAGCCGCACGTCAGAGAGCAAAAGCACTCTGGGATGTGGATCACGGGTGAATTTTCCCCAAAACTAGCATTCCGACCACCTGGAAAGGAATTTGCCTTTCTCCTTGTGACACCAACGGAGTCCCGCGGCTAGAAAAGCTTTTCCAGGCGCTGAATTCCTGGCACAGCCCTGGCAGAGGCACGGCACCTGCTGCTCCTGGCAGGCAGATGGTAACAGAGCACCTCGTTCGGGACGGCGGAGCCCACGAAAACCAGGGTCTGGCCTCAGAACGGCTGGGTCATTGACATCCATGGTGCTAACAAACTAAAACCTCTCCAGCTCCGTGCGTGGCAGCAGCAGCCCGGAGAGGTGCTCCAGGTAAGAGCTCTCCCAGGAGCAGCGCGGTTACTAGCCGCAGCGACACACCGCTCTGCTGACGGCGGTCATAAAACTCATCAGGATGCTGATGTGCTTCCTACCAGCAGATTTTGTACCAACCGGGCAAATTTATTAATCAAAAAGCAAACTAAATCTTCTGGAGCATCTTTCAGCAGCTAAATAATTCATCCTGTATCACGAGAAGACTTGAGTTCAATGTCTTACACCTCCCTGTGCCAGCCACCGAGAGCCCGGAGACGCGCAGAAGGAGCCCGCCCGGCCCCTGGCACCGCTCGGCCGCCGCAGCAGCTCCCCACGAGCCCTCCCGAGCTAGGCAGCGGCACGGGAACTCCTCATGCACATACACCGACCAGACTTCCTTCCACGGGAAAAAAACCTGCGTTCAGTTTGCCTTCCAGCGAAGCTCAACTTCCAAATAACGCAGAGCACGTTACGAGGGACTCGTTAAAGACCGGGGGAGACAACACAAGCGCATCTCTCTTGGACACCAGAGGAAAGTGACACATTCACCATCAGCTCCCAGGCGAAACCCCGTCTGTGGGGGCACAGGTCGCCCCAAGCGCAGTGGGACCTCCTCAGCTACGCGTCCGAAGCACAACGCACAGAGCTCCACCTCCAGCAGCACCAGCCGCCGTCCCCGCTGACCCTCCCTCGGGACCCTGGGGGCACCATCACTTCCCAGCAGACGCAGCCGTGGACGTGATCGAAATATCACTCCGTTTCAGCGCGGGGAACCACTAACGCGCGTACGATCACAGTTTAAACAGCTGAGAAACAGCTGGTACAAAAAGATACAATCATAGCACCGTATTTACAAACTCCGCGCCACCTCCCGGTTAACTGGAGAGTCCCACACTATTTTATGGCTAATTAATTAGGTTACATGTTAGTGCTTTCAAAAAATTGCCTGAATTTCTTTTACAAATATACACTTATAAATAGAAACATTATCAAAACTGCTGTCGTCTAAGGCAGCAACTTGTGTTAAAAAAGTTATTAAAACATAATTATAGACTTAAAAAAGCTTCAAATTTACATTTTCCTTTTCATAGGCACTCTATAAACTAAAACGTGGCCTTGTTTTCACATCCGTTAGTTTAAGCATTTAAACTTGTTAAATGTCACCAGTGTTGCTCATTTTTTTAGATATAAGCAAAAGGAAAAAATAATCACCCATTAACCAGAAGCATCATTTACAGTTTTTACTTTTTCCTACTTTATACACACTTTGCTTAAAAGTGACACTGCGTAGATGCTGAGGTCTGGTGTAGGTTATCCCACTGCCTTCTTAGGGCTTAGCTCCTTCTTCCCCAGAATCCGGTGCAGGCTGGCTGACATGAAATAGGGTTTTGCTGTAGATCCGTCGTTTCTTTCCAGGTCTTCACCTGAATTTGCACAGCAACAGCAGCCAAAAGAGCAAACAGCAGTACAACCACACACACACACAGAAATTGAGGAAAGGAGAGAGCAAAAGGGACAACATTAAAAAAATTAAATCTCAAACCATGCAACGTGGCTGTATTGCTGAGCTGGTGGACACAACAAAATCTCCACTTTCTCAAGCCAGAAGAGCTTTCACACAAAGCAGAGACACGATCATCTCGCCTTTTTTAAATGACAGCAATACATCCTTTTCATTCTCCGGTTCTTTGGTTTGGCAGGAGAGGTGGAAATTTCCCGAAACACGTGGGAGTGAAAGGAAACGTAGTACTTACAAAAGCAGAGGAAAAGCGTGTCGACGCACATTGCATAGACGCTGAAGAACCCGTGTGCAACCAGGTAGGAGCCGATAATGACCGTCTGCGAGAAACAAGCACAGCAGAACCCCGGTCAGCCTGGCCCATCGGGGCAGCGTCAGAAGCCCAGGCTGCTGAGCAGACCCGGGAGGATCCGGCGGCAGCGCTCTAACTCTGCCGAAGGTTGCTGCTGCTGCGGGAAGGGGTCACAGGCTCACGACGCTGTGTCCTAGCACACACAGCTTCCCAGCTGCCAAACTGGAGCCGCTTCAACCCCAAAGAGAACACACAGCCCTCTGAACCCCTTGAGGTTATTCTCAAGAACCACTCGTCCCGGTGACGCTCCAGCGCGCAGAGGGGCCGCACAAGGGGACCCATCACAAGCCCCTTCCCGCAGAAGCCACCCTGCCACCAGCGTCCCACCAGCCTCCGCTGCCTGGGGAGCCCGAGCAGGGCAGCTGTGGAACCCGGTTCTGTGAGGCTGCGGGGTCCCTGCAGTGACACTCTGCCGGGGGGACCCGGAGGAGCGCGGCAGACCCATCCCCACCGCGAGGACGGCGACGGGAGCCGCCCCAGACCCTGCGCGGGGCGGTCGGAGAGCCCCCCAGGCTGCCGCGGGGTTCGGAGGTCGGACGGGTGCCTTACCAGCAGCGGCACCCAGTAGTAGTTCAACGTCGGCGCCTCCTGCGCAAAGACCGGTATTCGCTGGGTGAAGAAGAAGAACGCCAGGACACCTGCAAGAAGCACAGAGGGTCAGTGATCCCCGCGCTGGCGCTGAGCCCCGACACCTGCAGAACGGGTGAGACAACGCAGACAGACCGCAGGTCCGGGGCTGGCTTAAACGAGAGTTCTAAACAGTAAATTCGTCAGCAGTAATTATCTGCTGGATCTGTGTTCTGACAGAAGAGACACGTAAACGAATCAGTTCCCATAAAGACATTCCCGGGCCCAGAAAGACTTTAATGAATTGCTCTGTCTCATCATTCTACTGGATTTAATTGCAAAATTAATAAATAATGACAAACGAGACAACGACATGAGCTAAAGAAGACCATGGCGTCGATCTTTGCTAAAACAAAAAAGTGAGAAAACTTCTGCTGCTTTAGATTTTACTGCTTGAAGAGACACTCAAACATCGCAGAATAAAGGAGAAATGGCAGCACCGGTGATCAGCACAACAGCAGCTCTGGAACACAGTAACCCTCTGCAGCACAAACCGCCCAAAGAGTTTATTCTTGAAGAGGATGATGACATTAATTAATTTCGCATTTCACGGTTCACATTTCAGAGAAGATGTTTCAGATCAAATTTGCTGCCCCAGTTTGAAAGTCATTCTACAGTAATGAAAAAATATTTTCGATCTGTTCTTGGTACTAATTTTCAACTTTGGTTTAAAATATGATTCATTAGTACTCTTTTAAAGTGTACCTAATACAAAATATGGTTATCTGCAAAACAATGTTTTGAAACTGCTGTGACCATTTAGAAAAGCCGTAAGGGAATAACGCCAACTTGAATTTCTGAAAGTGCTTCATTTAAAAAAAAATCACTTTTCCACCACAGAAAAACACTAGTAATATATTTCGGTATTTACTGATAACTAAGAAAACCCTGTAAGGATGTTAAAAATATTTTATTTCTTTTACTATGGCTTGTAGCTACCACAGGCTACAGCTGAGCTCCAGGCCCATCTCCGGCAGACCTGCACCAGCCCCTCTCGCTGTCTGCAGCCAGGTGAATCTCATTTGCAATTTTGTTCAGTTCTTATGAAAGGGGAACCAACTGTGGCTGACTTATTGGATGCAAATTTAGTCGGATCCAGTATGATATGATGCTTTGGCTGCAGAAGCCCTTCTGCCAGCAACACGTGCAAGAGCAGTAAAAGCAATTGTGGAAAAGATGCTGCCAGCAACGCACGGCGGGGTGGGGGCGGGCGAGGAGGGGAGGAAAAACCTTAGTTCAGTCTTGCAAATCCTGTAAACACAGAACAGCTCCCCAACAGACCAGCGAGAACCTCCCGCTGTACAACTACGCACACAGGGATATGGCAGGCACTCTTGTAACAGAACATTCGGTTTGGAAAGAAATCAACCAGCTTACCTACACCACCAGCAACGAGAATTTTCCCCAGGAATAAAAGGAAGTCTGTAACTTTGTCCAGAACCGCAACTCTGTTCAGCAAAGGACAAACGATACATAAACATCACAAACCAGACATTTGTGTTTTTTCTCCTTAAATCTACGGATAACTGACAAAACACAACCACGAAGCTGCCTTCTGCTGTTTCCACAGGCTGACAATGCAGGGGCTTTGTCACAGCCGAACCCCACCAGGCAAAGCAGCGCCCAGCCTCCTGTGGAGCCAGGCTTCAATGCACCAACACCGCTGCAGCAGTGAAGGCTGTTTATCGCTCTTGCTGGTTACAAACAAAACAAAACATCAAAATATTTTTATTTCAGCCTTTCTACCAGGGTCACAGACAAGCCAGCCCAGAAGAGGCGAAGTCCGCACCGCACCAAAAAGCGATGTCTGTGGATTGCTGGTGGTCCTATCTGGCCAACTTGCCAAATCTCCCGAGACAGCACGGACAGCCCTGAACGGGGGAGGCGTCAGAGCAGGGAGACCCTCACAGGTGAACAAAGGAAGGTAGTCAGAAAAACTGACAGTACATCTGCAGCCCTCGGGAAAGCAACCGCAGGGAGTTTCTGCTCACAATCCTGCCAGCCTGTCTGATCAGAAACTGCGGGTAAATAACGGGTTGGAAGATGAGCTTTGTACCACCAGCCTCTCGACAGTGCCGAAGGCTCTGGCTGTGGGGACACCCAGCAGTGACTAACACCAAAGATCAACGTCAAGAAACGTTGAACAGAACAAATCGCCATTAACCTGTCAGAATTCAGAATTAGCAAAATACACAAGAGAAAAAAAAAATCTCCATTCCAAGCAATAAAATGATAATCCCAGCTCTTAGCTGCTGCTCTTCCTGATGGAGAGCAAACGCACAAAGGAGAGCGAGATGATGTTCTGACGGGGAACGACGGCAGCTCCTCTTTCCGACTGCACACGGGGTGGACACCGGTGGACTGGCATCAAAGCAGGGTAACAGGGTGAACGCCCTCCATTCCCCCACCTCCAGTCCTCTCCTTTCTTAAGCACTTATTCCATTTTCCTGTCTTTCAGCCTCCCTCTCTGTTCCTCTCCTCCCCATCCTCCAGTCAATAATTTAAACCACCGAACCAGTTCCTCTGTGTCTCCTGCCTGGCAATTAGACTGTCTGCTCTTGCATCACCAGTTACCCTCCCATCGTGTTTTGATCTCACAGCGGTACAGGAAGAGCCAGGAGCAACGAAGAAAAGTACCGAGGAGACGAGGGGGTTGGCAGCAGCCCTGGCGGTGGGGAAAGGGGCCAGGGGAGTTCCCAGCGCCCGGGGAGACGCGGATGTGTTAAAGATACTAGCTTACAAAGCACAGTACTTTGTCTTCTTTACTGCCACCCCCTGACACCCCGTAAGCTTTCTGGATAAATCAGGAGGCTTTGGTCTTTCCCCTTTTCACGGGCAGGGAGGGGGCCAAAGCTCGGGAACCACTCACTCAGCAGATGACGCGCCCCGCTCCCGTATATCCGTACATCTCCTCCCAGGGGCTCCTCTGGCTCCCTGGAGGTACTGCTACCAGCTACTGGGTGTTCATGGATTTAAAAGAGCAACCACACCACCACTGTCGGATTACATCCCCTTTGCAGAGGCTGCTGCGCTGGACAGGCTGCTGCTACACGCCGAGGGTCTGAGGACAGAGGCAGCTCACAGTAACACTCGGAGGAACCAGGGGAGAGGAAAGAAGTGTGTCCTTAGGGTGCAACAGCAGGAGATCCCGACATTCCCAGGAACCGGGAGATGGCCCCTTACCTCACCACGTTCCGCATGAGCAGAAAGAATGCCTCCTTTGCCGAGGTGCAGAAGTTTTTACCGTATATGGCAATCTGCAAAATAATAACAGCTGTTACGTATTTTAAACAATTAGGACACCTTCAGAATCCTACCACGTGCAATGCATAGTTCTCTCTAACACGTGGCCTTGAGACTCAGGTGAACAGAAAGCACTTCCCTCCATCACCTGCTACCTCTCATTGCCTCCTACCAGGCTGGGACAGAATATTATCCATCTTCCCCGTCCGATCGCCTGGTGATGAGCGTGCCACCCCTTGTGACCTTGCAGGCAGCAGTCAGCGCTCAGCTTACCGCGCAGAGCAAACACGGTGCTCGCTGAGGGCTTCTCCTCGCTTTGCTAGTGACCTACACCAGAGCTACAGCCAGGGAAAGGAACAGGCGCCGGCAGAGCAGGAGGGAGTTGCCCCTGTGGGTATCTCCCGGGGCCTGACGCTGCTCTCGCTTAAGAAGACATCAGCAACACCAGCATCGAGGCCGGTGGGTTTGCACCAGCAGCTAATATCATTCAGGAACAAAAACATTTCTTCTTCCTGAAACAGTGCCCACAAGGGGACGATACACTGGAACAGCTCGCAGTGCAGTCAGTTCACCAGCTGCAAACAAGACGGTATTAACCGGAAACATCAAGTGCATGAGATGGGTTATAACGGACCCACTGCAGCCACCTCCGCAGCTGCACCAGTCACTGCACATCCCAGGCTGAGATGTGTGCGTGTTCATTTAGGTGATATTCCTGCTGAAATCAGGACTTCAGTTGCTGAAGCAGAGGGGCAGTTAACCGGTTATGCCATCCTTTCCCACTCACTTTGAGGGGGATGGACCAGGACAGGCAAGAAAAGAGGCTGAGTTTAGAAGAAGGAAAAAAAAAGACCTTTTCCCCAGTAGGACCACATGTATTTCCTGAAAACACCCGTAAATCCCAGTATTTGTTCAGCAGACTCTAGTACTGCTGGCTGCTGACCAACTAGTAGTGGCTATGGCATTTTATTGTCCCAGACAGGGGAGACCACATGCAGAGACAGCACATACCATGATGTAGGCATTTCTGTTTATAAATTTTAAGAATTTTTCCAAACACCAGAAACAGCATTTCAGGCAGCAGAGTAGAAACCTAGTGAAGGAGTTCTGTCTACCTGAAAAAAAGGAAAGAGTACATCACACACAGAGCTCATGAACAGTCCTCTGAACGTAGAAAGCTATTCAGAAGAAAACCTTAAATTGTGCCAAAAGCAGAAACATTATTTCTTTTCTTCTAGGCAAAGACTCTCTTTCTCAACCAAATTTATCTCACTAGCTTTCAACTACATCAGATCCACACCCCACATGAACTCTGCATCGAGTTCCCAAGGACACAGACTCTGAGTGAATCAGCTGCAATTCACTGGCTCCAAATGGAACCACAACAGCTACAAATAACGTGGAATTAATTTCTTTTCACTGGTGAAAAAACATCTTGGGAAGGTAAGGAAGTAATTTACCAAAGGGGGTCTTAATAACCTGGAGCAGATTCATGAATCTCACCTTTCAGTTTGTGGTCCAAGTACTCCAGTATTACTCTAATAAGCTGGACAACTGCAAGAATTAAGGCTCCAAATGCCAGTGAACCCGTATGGTATCTAAAAGAAATAAATGACCGTTACGTTGCGCATATGTGTATATGTACAAATGTACATATATGTACATGTAGGTGCATGTGTGTGTGTATATATATATAAATAAAATTATAACTGGAGGAATACCCATCAGTGGGATGTCCATATGGTAATGGACCTTCATCCTGGTCTGCCAGAGAGAGGGAAAGGATGGAGCCGCTGGTGCTGCAGGTGTTTGTGTGAGTGCTGCGCGTGTCTGTCTGTTGATCTGTGTGGCCAGCGGTGTATATATGTGTTGTTTACGTGTATGTGGGTGCATGCGCCTTTTGCTTTACCTATTAAACTGTCTTCATCTCAGCCCATGTGTTTCCGCACTTTTGCCCTTCCGATGTGCTCCCCATTCCACTGTGGGGAGTGAGCGAGCGGCTGGCTGGGGCTTGCTGCCTACCAGGATTAAACCACAACACTGACCAATCATTTTCATTTGATGTTCTAAGTCTGGCTTCCCTAGGTGTAAAAAGAGCACTTCTTGGACACAAGGCAAGGCTCACATCCAGCTCCACAGTCTCACCGTATTGCTCGTCCAAATGAAGAGAAGAGCGGCCACAGTGGAATATCAGCTGGTTTTCGAGAGGCCCAGTAGTAAGAGGCAAAGGCACCAGCAAGGGTACACTGACCCAGTGCAATCGCAAAGTTCACCAGCCAGAGAAAGACAAAGGCGTTGGCTAACTGGAAGATGAAGATGTACTTATGGTACAGGCTTTCTCCTCCATAAAAAGCAAAAGTACACTGAGCACCCGGACACAATTTAGTCACATTGGTTGTGTTAAAAGTCTGCATAGAAAGAAAAATAAACAACACAAGGATAAGCAATGAACTCCGCGCACACAGACTCTGAAGCTCAGCAGCTTAATACAAATAACATAATTCTGGTTGATGTTTCACTAGCTTGTTCAACACTGCACTCCAACACCACGTAACCTGTTTCCATATCTAAGGATTCACATGAATATCTTGTGCAGGTGCCTGACTGTACACTGTGCAGTTAGCAAACAGAGCTGTTCACCACATGCCCGAAACCTAGCTACATGGAATCTGAATTTCAGAAATCTACTTTTAAGGTACATAAATACTTAAGTTTCACTAAAGAAAACCTGTTCACATTTGAAAAGAAAAGAAAAGCAGAGGCCAAATCTGCAGTTTCGGTAAATCACCGCAGTTGATTTGGAGCTGTGCCACTTTACACAAGCTGGGGATGTGGCCACAACTCCCTGTACCTATCTCTGAGTATTAAAACAGGAACAGTCTTCACATTATACTACTTGTCCCTATTTCTGTTGTTCATTTCATGTATTTGCTCCATTTGGGCATGAAACAAAACCAGTCAGCTTCTAATCCTTTTCTTTTTTAGTGTTCAGACATCAGCAAGGTGGGGAATTGTTTGGGATATACATACCCACAGCAGCACACTGAGATTTAAACACCTGAAAATAACACTGATGCAACATTTTATAATAAAAATTACTAGTTTTCAAATGATAGTCAAATTCAACCCCACAGTCAAGTCAAAACAAAACAGAACAAAAGACAAATATTTTTGGAGCTTCATAAATGCCACTGCTGTGCCAGAAGCAGCTAAGCCTCCGCTTCAAGACACGGCTGGTCCTTGGGCAAGTCTGAGGCACTGCCTTCAAAGTCTTCCATTGCCTTCTGAGGATCACAAAACAGAATCCTCACGAATTGAGGAACACCTTCCTAAATACATCTGTACTTCTGCATCTTCCTTTCTCACCCTGTAAATCAGAACGATTAATATTTACCTGCCTCACAGTGCCGCTTAGCAGAAAAACTAGTTTACGTCTGTAAATTGCTTTGAAGAAAGAAGTGCTATCTGAACTCTAAATACTATTTCTGGATTTGGCATGAGGAATCATTACTTAAAACACGCACATTTTCTCCTAGCACTGCATTTAATAGTGACGAAGAGATGCAGTTAGGATAGCTCCCACTATGGGTAAATGTTTGTCACACTTACCTCTGGGTCGCAAGTCAGGTTTGCATACTTGCACAGCGTCTGATTAGCCATCACTTTATACACGGGTTCTCCGGATGTAGCCAGAAAACTGAATGAAATGCTTTAAGGAGGAATGACAGAACTGTGGGCTTTGAGAAGCTCTGCAGCGGGTAACCACCAGCTGTAAAGCACTCGTGCAGACAGCGGAAAAGCCGCTCCTGCTGTGCAGAGATGTACGCCGTGGGTTCACAGACACAACCGAACACTCGTTACTCAGGGAACTGCGGCACACTCCACCCCGGAGCCGCGATAACCCCGGACCAGCATGGGCAGGGGAATAACCCCGCAAGCTGACCCCGTCCCTGCTGCACACGCACAAGGCAGATGGTGCAGAGCTCCTCGACAGTTCCTATTTTGGTGGAAGTGGACACAGAACGTCAGGATAAACCAACAGCGTCCTGAACAGCTGTAACAGACCCTCTGCACACAGAAGAACAAGGTGTTTTCAAAAAGCAATCTTCCCCTCCCTGACACCTTGCCAAACCCTCGCTGCCAGGGGAACAGAGGTGGCTGTTACACCGTTCACAGAGGACTCGGTGCACCGAACGCTCTCTCACTCCTCTTCTCTGAACAAAGCTGAACTCCTGGAGCCCCCCCATGGTCATACCCTCTCTTTGCCAAGGCCCTTTGTACCCCTGGAAGTCAGCCTTATGTAGCACACAATCCCGCTGCCTTGTTATTAATATCAGTCCGGTTCTTTTAAATTAAATTAAATTCACTGTCCGATTAGTAAATCACACACAAACGAGCAGTGAGGAAGAGTGCGTCAGTGCAGCAAGCGCCAAGTGACCGCACAGCCCTCCCAGCGCCGGTGGGGTTACGGTGAAATAGCTCCTCCAGAGAGGCGCAGAGACGGAAGGATACACGGCTGTCACAGCCCAGTAGGAAATACAAATTGCAATAAGGATGAAGGTGACGATTGGGTAGAACAGTGTAGACATTATATAGCCAATAGCCCTACGAAAGAAACAAAACATATCAGTAAGCTAGGACAACTTAGGAAACAAAACTTTTATCAGTTGTCTTCTAGCATCGTCCTTTTTACTCTGAGCTTCGTGTTGACAGTGTGGTGTTGGGATCTCAGAATACGGAAGGTTCTTCAAATGTCTCCACATCCTCACTTTGGCACTTCTGCCACTCTGCTTTCATTGACAGCACTACCGGCAGCTTCTTCTGAAAGAACTACACCATTTCTTAACCTCATCACAAAAATCCCAAACCCTGATTCCTGAGAACCACAATGTCAACGGAGATGGCCGAACACTACAAGCAAGCGCAGAGATGAACTCAGAGCTAGCTGTGTGCTCTAGCCCAAGGCCCGTGAGACCCTCGCCCATTTCAATGGGATCCAAGGGCCTCATGTTTGAAATAATTTCTCCTTTGTTACATCCTAACTCTGAAAAAACAAAGAACTAAGCATCGGCACTGTGTAAAACAGGAACCACTATGAAGAGAGCCGACACAGCTTTAAGGAAACACAAAATGAAGAGGTCTCCTGGCCTTCAACTCCCACACCCTGCTCTGCTTTCTTCTTTATCCGAGCTGAGAAGTCTCTTGGACCGCACCATATTGCAGTGTCTGGTCATGGACATCTCTTGTTCTCTCTGCAGATTTATGCACGTCCACACAAAAGGCCGATTGGAGCCAGAAGGATCCAGTCCTTCCTAAAGAGCCACGGCCAAAACAGCACCAATTCCACGCCACCAGTACGCCACTCCGGAGACAGCCCAACGACCCAGCTCGGCCGGCAGCTCCAGCCCCACGCTTCTACCTGCAGCGCAGCACGCTCAGCACCTCTGTCTGGCACTGAGGACACGTGGTACCACCAAGAGGACGTGCACTCGTAAAGCAGGGAGCTGAGAGATGAGAAAGCTCTCACAAGCACAACCTCACCAACGGAGAACCGGCGTTGCTTGTACAACGCATTCGGCCCCACAAACGCAGCGTTGTACCCCACCCGCAACTTTCTGCCCTTGGTAGTGCAAGATGAAGCTCAAGAAGAGTGTACCCTAGAGGTCATCCAATAGAACTCAAAATACATTAAAATGAAACATACCTACTACCTTCCTTCAACAGGGCAATAGCAATCCGGATCCGGTTCCTCAAGAAGATCAGCATCAGTATGATTACGACCTCAACAAGACAAAGTATTATCACTGCAAACAAACAAAGAAAGTTAAGATTTATCAGGAAACAAACTAATACACTGACTCTGTAAATTGTTTTTTTTTCTTGTATTTTACACTATTGTTCATGAACTCCATAAAGTTCTCTGCTAAAGAAATTCTCTCTTTCTCCCACTGCAGCTGCCAATATCCAACCCCATTTCACAGTTTTGTAAGTTCCAGTGTAGGGAAATTCCACCTGCAGAGCGTTAGTCACAGCGTGTAGGACCCTGACATTATCGCTTATAATTTTAGAAGAAAAATGAAACACACAATTCTCAGATGAAGATAATAATTTACTTAAACGTGACTGCAGTGTTTGGCCTTAGATAACAGTTCACCCTTAACGAATCTGACTTTTCTGAAACAAGCAGGAGGCAATGAAGCACTTTTGAAAGCAAAGGTGATGAAATTTGCGATGGTTCCTTCTACAGCCTTAGATCAGTGTTCAAGAAAACTCAGTGACCTGAACGTAAACAGTTCTACAAAGACGTGCAGAGTTATTAATCTGATTCCTGGGTCCCTCAAAGAGGGAGAATAAATAGATTGGGAGAGAAAAATGCTCCTCCTAGCGTAACTTCACCAGGACTAACTCCGTTATTGCCTTCTGCTCCCCGTTAGGAAGACCGAACACCAGGAGGAAGTGGAAGGCCAGTGGCACAAGCAGTTGTCACTCTCTCCACTGGCGTGATTGCAGTATCTCCCCTGACAAATACACTAGCCTCCTTGCAAAAAAGGAGATTTTTGCACATTACAAAGAAAGAAAATTCTGCGTACGTCACTGAGTGACACACGTAGAAGAGATTGAACAAAGCGGAAACTGCGGCACGACAGCGACCGATCCTCCTGAACACCCACTAAAGGACACCAAGTGTAAGGGCACTTACTGAACGCTAACCACGTCTGCCTCAGCTGCAGGTACACTCTGAAGTCTGTCTGGAACCCAATATCGTAAACGGTGAGATCAGACCCAGGTATTCCTTTCAGATGATCGTACTCCCAGTAACAATGCCAGATGCCTTTTAAAAAACAATCGGTATAAAGTTAGTGTTTCTGAAGGGTGCAAAGACCAGTTTTAACAAATACATTTTACCAGCCGAGTGTTTTGTCCTCAGCTTGTCAGGTAAGCAAAACCCAAAACGCATCCCTGTGAGACCAGTCAATTATAACATCAAATAGTGTAGGAAAGAAATTTCAGTACAAGCGAATACAGACTAAGCATGATGTGGGCAGATAATTCAGGTTACCACATCTGGGGCTAAGTATCAGCACAGCTGGATTCTCACTAAATTTTGCTGCCATTTAAGCCCTTCTCACTTAACTGTGTCTAAAACTAGGCATTAATTCCCCCAAATGTACCATTTAATTGATGTAATTACCGATTTCCCTTGCCCAAACTTAAGCAATAAGGAAAAACAGCCTCAGAGGCTAGATCACACCTACCATAACCTATAATTCCAATCACACCGAAGATGAAAATCCAGAAGAGCACCCCAGCCGTGAACCGCAGTAACACAAGGAAGAGCAGGCTCACAACCATGGCGATGAACAGCCCACTGCAAAGACAAGAAACTTTTATCCTCCACTAAAAACGCCTACTTGCAAAGAAACAATGTTAGCGAAGTATAATTCTAGGAGCTTTCCTAGTAAAAATAATTTAATTTAGGAGAAATGCAGTGACTCCTTTCAGCCATCAGAAGAGGAAATGATCAGGGCATTGCGATGCTTGGAAAGAAACCGTTCAGAGCTACAACGGGCTCCCTAGGAAAGACATCTACAGAGTGTCTTCTCTTCATCAAGTCTGTGGTAAGGAAACATTTGTGTTCACATCACTCCCAGAAAGTGACTCAGAAAGGAAAAAAAGACTGGAAACGGCCTTTTTACTCAGCAGGGCCTTTAAAGCAATGTGAATAACAATCCCACCCAACAACCATCCAGCTCAGGAGCTTCACAGAACGTTTCATTTCTCAGGGGGGGTGTTACGTCAGAATTTTGTATTAGTACAGACCCAGAAAAAGTCAAACCTCTTCTTGCCTGCATTCGTAACTTCTCTTCCGAATGTTCTCAGCTTTATGAGCCAGTCACCAAACACACAAAATGGGTCAGCCCGACCATAGACAACCCAAACCAGATGTTCTGGGCAAACGAAGCCAGATGGGCAGAGGGACAAGGGAAAGAACATCAGCTCATTCAGTTAAACCTTTGTAAGCTGGTCCTTTAAAGGCTTCCTAGTGTGATGATTTTCCCTTTCCAAATGCCTTGTTTGAAATTCAGAATGTATTCCTCAAAAAAAAGTTGTAGTTCTGGAGCTTATGACCTTATTCTTGGAAGGAGTAAGTTACCTTTATCTAAAGTTATCTTTACATACACACAAGTAACACCAAAACTGCGCACCGGCAACAGCCGTCCTCAACAGACAGGCTCCCGCAAACTGAGCCTTCAAAGCAGAAGTTCTTCTGGGGAACGCTGAAAAGACTTCAGCAATTCCATATTTAACCCTTAATCCAGCCTCCTTTCACCATCAGCCCTTCGCTGTCATCACTCAGACTGTGGCACGTAAGTATGTTTGTCCAGAAACTGTTTGATGTTTGCTATCATTTTGTGAAAAGCGTGAAAAAAATTCTATCCAACTGCTTCAGAAGTAGCAACAAAAAAAAGAGTAAAATAAAGTATAAAAGTATAAAAGTATAAAAGTATGAAAGTACCATATCTGGAATGTGGAAACTGGCTTCAGTGTTTAGAATTTCTGTTCAAAAAACGGTCAGTTCTCTCTCCAGCCTATCTGCTCAGCGATCCCTCGTTAGCCGAGGTAACTCCCCGACAGCAGATCCAGAGAGGACGGAGCTGGATGAGTTCCCTGCCACCGACTACGGTGAGCACAGCATCAGACTGGGAGAAAGCTGTCCTCTCACCAGAGCCTGGACACCTTTAAAAGCTGACAACTTACGTTTCCGAACTGAATAATTCTCCACATTAAGTTGATTATCTAAAGTTTCTGCACTTGTTGTCGTGGATTTGCAGTCCGGCTTGAATAACGTACGCTCAACATGTGCACAGCACACATCTCACCTGGTAAGGACTCTGCTCCTGTTTCAATTACCAACACCCTGGTCTGTCAAAAACAGCAGCAACGGGCTAAGAATGCACATACACTTACATATCTGCTTCAGAAAACAGCTACTCCTGTTCCCGTGCTGCTTTTTTACTAATTGGTGATTAGCGAGCATTAATTGCAAGATACAGTTAACACCACTCCATACTTGTCTTGATGTTGCTTTGCCTGCTGCACTGGATTTATGTATTCATATTGGATTTATGGATTATAATGGATTTAGCTGTATATCGCTAGCATGAATTCAGAAATCATGTGGTTTATATATATACTAATGACACTTAGCAACTGCAATTGGTTTGAAAGCCTCTTAATTAAGACTTTTCAGTTTTGGAATTACCACGCAGATGAGTCCTGCAACAGAAGACAGCATCTCCTGTTTTTTCTGCCTGGTAGGATATTAAGAAGCTACTCTCGATCGACTGACACTACGTATGTATGCTGTGCTATCCTTACCCCATGTACAGAACCATAACAACATTGTTACCGTGCGATGAAAGGAAATCACAGTTGCTTCTTCAGTTTAAAAGCAGGATTGGTAAAACACATGTATGATCTATTTTTTAACTCTCTGCATGCTCCACAGTGAGTCTGGGAAAACGAAAAATACCCACGACAATCTTACATTAAAATCCAATACCAGGAAATGGCATAGTCTTCAAAAATTTTCATTCCGACTGATCTTGCGTCCAGGACATTATTGATGCCACTGAGAAAAGACAAACCAAAGAAAGGGTTGCTTTGGGTAGAAAAGCAGAATTTATTTAAATAACAAATAGGCTCAGTGAAAGAATTTTAAGTATCTTTGTTAGTGACAAGAGTATATTACCATCCTCCAGCCCCAGTTCTGTAACCAAGCCAACATCAATCACCATCACGCCAAAGTGAAAACCTTACTAGCAAGTCTTGGTACCCCCAGCCATTTGCTACAACAGATTCTGATTCTTTTTCAGATTCCTAAATTATTTCAAAACCTCAGAATCCAACAAACGAGCATGTAAGAAAGCTAAAACCTACTTTGCAGCCTCCCTGAGATCAGTCACATTTCTTGTTTTCCCTCTTCCATCTTTGAACGTAGTCTGATTTGCCACGGTCAGCACACCGTTCTTCGTGGAGAAGTCCGGGAAGCATCTCTTCAGAACTGTTCAAAACACCAAACAAAGGATGCAAGTTACCTGTCACGTCAAGCTCCGCTTTTATTGCTCGTCTTTCGTAACGTATTTAAATCATTTCAGATTCACAGTCAAATGTTTTTCAACTGATTATCTAACTATATGCTGACTTTGACTAATCTTGGAAGAGCCATTTTATTCAAGATTATGATTTTTATGCTGTGGGGCTTTTTGTCCAAGCTCAGGCATGGTGGGCTCGTCGCTTTCAAGTGGGGATCCTGGGCGCTGCGGAATAACAGCAGTAGGATCTGCAACCGTTTAAGGATTTGTAACAAATGTGGAACTCACTCTCTGTCAGTATCTGGTCAGCTTACACAAACTGCAGCTTCTCAAATATGTTATTTCATGGTAAAAATCAAACCAGCCCCCAACACGACTGGTCATCAATGGTGTTAGCACCCAAACCAGCAAGTGTCAGCTCCTCCCACGCCAGACGAGCGGCAGCACCAGCCACTACCACCAGATACTCTTGGAGAGGAGGCAATGGGAAAAAGACAGACACTGCTGGTCAGACAGAGGGAGGAGATCACCAAAGAGAGAGACAAGGAGAGATGGTCACATACTCATTTACATCACCCTGCTCTTTGCTGAAAAATTTCATTCCAAAGGGAAAAGCAGGTCAGTCAGTCCTACACTGCTGTATGTACTCTGTGCTTTCCTTATGACGTTACCACAAATACTGATGCCAGGGTTCAACACTCAGCCTAGGATATCTACCCCACCAGTTACTATGAGGAAATAATTAAAATGTCTCTTTTCCTCCCTCTGTAATCTTTGCCCCTTGTTCTAGTCTAAGATAAGATTCTTTGCATGTTATTTTTTTTCTTTTGGGTCAGTACATCAGTTTTCATACAATTTTTTTTTTAAAATTTAATCCATATTTTCTCTTTTTGATAACCTGTCCCTGGTTTACATTGTGTCTGTTTTGAAGCAGGGAAAAATAAACAGCGATTTCTTATCTGCACGAGCTGCTCGGTCAGTGACAGAACTCCTGGTATCACATTTCTGCAGCTGAGATGAGCTCTGAGACCTGTGATTATCCACCCCGACATACACGCTGACCGTAGTGACAACATCATTCCTTGGTCCCTTAATTCCTCCGCCCGCCCTGCACAGTCAGCCCTGGGACGGGAAAGCTTTGAGCTGCGTTGTGGCTCAGCTGCCGCCTGCGCTCCAGCCGCTGGCCGCACGGTCCTCCCTGCTCCCGTGGCCTTTCCCCCGTGCCAGGGGGTTCCTCGCTCTCACCTTTCAGAAGGCACCGTCTGAGCTACACGGCTTTTGTCACCAGGGATGACCCAGGAACAGGCGCCAGCTCAGCCTGACCCCATCCCACGCTGAATGTTCACAGACGGCAGTTAGAAAAAAATAATCTTTGTGCTTTCAAACATTTTTAAATTGAATGGACACCACTGTCAGGTAACAGCTCCTAGTGACCTCGGCACAAAACACCTTCCAGGCTGGGGCTGTGCTTTAATGTGAACACTCACAACCTGCCAAGATGTGTAAGAAGGAGAACCACTCACAAGGCCTGCTTGGAATGATCATCGAAGGACAATCTTCATCACGTAGGACTTGAGCAACAGACTAAAAAGGGGAAAAACAGGAATGCTGAATACATAGCAGAACTACTACGTGGTTTTTGTTTCTCACCCAGTCTGAGAAAACGCCCCAAACTGGGCTTGGTAGCCTCCTCCCCGAACTCGACCGGTGGAGCTGCAAGACACATTCATGGTGTAAGTCAGAATCCCAACTGTCACTGTGATCTGGGAAAAGACTATTCTTCTCTCCTTTTCTAGTGACAAAAAAGAAAAGACCTGTTTAATTTGGATCCGCATCGAAGCCAGAAGTGACTGAGCAACCCTTCCTCGCCTCCCCTTCACCTTTCTCTTAAAGAAGAATTAACACAACAGCTGAACAGCAAGGTGTCTAAAAGACGAGAGAAACAACGCAGTACGTTTGAGAGCAAAATCAGTGACACGAAGGACAGATTAATTTTCCCAGCTAAACTCAGGAGCCTCAAGAACTGGTCTGAGATACTCTGCTCTGCTGCTGTGGAGCACCCAGGGACCAAAGGATACTGCTCGCCGCAGCACCGCAACCACCCGGGCAGCTGCAGATGTTCCTCCAAGCAAACAGCAATCGTCTAAAGAGTGGGGGATCTGGCGTGCACGCAGCACCTCCACCCCGATTAAATCACTGTCAAACCATACACACAGGACAGCTCCTCGTATGGTGAAATCAGAATAATTCAAAGCTTTGATGTAGCTCAGAAAAATCATGCATATTACACATCGCTTGAAGAAAAACTGTATTCCATCACCTACGGATACACACACACCTTGCGAGGATTGTTAAAACCAGGTTTGCAGAACTCCCTGAAGTAATTCCACTGATCCGGTCTGTATCTGTAGGAAGCCTGAACATCAATGTACGTTGCAAACCTGTCTGGGCACTTTGAGACACAAAGCTGCAAGAAAAGAAAAAAACATGAGTAAAGACATACTGCGGGTAGAGAAGGGGAAAGAAAGTCAGTGCAATTAAAAAGCAAGAAAAAGGGCACTCATAAAAGTTCCCTGTTCTGTGGAATTGCTTTCAGCAGTGCTTACTGCAGTGTTTAGAGAGGGACATAGGCTTTCCGTTTGATTCCCTAGATGAATACTTGTAAGATCATTTGACAGAACACACTTTCAAAGTCTCTCCTCGTATCTGGCACGTCAAGCCACTCGCTGTGTCTTCTTGGGCTCTGCACATTCTGGGAGACACGCAGAGATTTCAGTCTGTTGAAAAACATATTTCTGTGTTTTGAACACCAGGAAAAAGTCTGTTGGGTCCTCCTCTACCGTCAGCAGCAGAACGTCAGCGTGTACGAGCAAGGTGGTGCAGCAGCTAGTTTCACAATATACATAATTTCCTCCTATTACATTTATAAGGAAAACTTTATTTTAAAAAGTCTCATGCAGATAAAATTTTTCTACCTTTCTACACCTTCCTTTCAGCCAAAGACATCTCCACAGACAGCTCAAGCCCCGTTAGGTGTACATCACCCAAAGGTGCCTTTTCCTGCTGACGAATGATGAATCTCCCAGCCACAAAGCAAGGGGGACTCAACCGCCAGGATTCAGTATTCAGCTGAACAGACTGTTTTGTCAACTCTTATCTGAAATACACGATCTTGTGCATTTCTATTTATTTTTCTGACCATCACAGGCTACAGAGACTGTGCTACAGGCCATCTATAGAACAATCATCTAACATTTTGAAGGATACGAACAGCAGTTTTTAAATCCAAACCAATGCACGTCTAGTTGTTAATCACCACAATTAAGGGGCAGAGAAGATATTTTACCTCGGTATTTTACTCACCTGTGTTGTAGGGCACTGTAGGTTTATTAACACTACGGGGCTGGCACACTTCAGAATGTTAAAGTAAAACAGAATGGTCTTGTTCCTGTGGAAGTGGATATGAGACAATTAATGTCACAAATACAGGTGCTTATACACCTCCCACTCACAGGTTTGCAGCACACACCGATACTTAAATTCTGTCATTGCGAATGGTCACGTTGCAAACACAAGGCAAACAAACAAATCCCAGGCAGACCCCGAATGTTCTGTGCCGAGACCCCTCTGAAATCAGAAGTGTTTTGTTCTAAAGAATGCTGATTTTGAGCAGTTTTTTCCACAGCAAGGTTTTAAGCTGAAGCACCCCTAGGCACGGCTCCAGGCACCTGTAGTGCTGCCCATCAGAAGCGAGGGTGGTGAAGCACCCCTGCACACACACCCCCTGAGCGGTCCCTTTGCTCGCGCTGAGCGGTGTGAGCGATGTGAGCGGTGTGAGCGGTGTGAGCGATGTGAGCGATGTGAGCGGTGTGAGCGGTGTGAGCGATGTGAGCGGTGTGAGCGGTGTGAGCGATGTGAGTGATGTGAGCGGTGTGAGCGGTGTGAGCGATGTGAGCGATGTGAGCGGTGTGAGTGGTGTGAGCGATGTGAGCGGCGTGAGCGGTGTGAGCGATGTGAGCGGTGTGAGCGATGTGAGTGATGTGAGCGGTGTGAGCGGTGTGAGCGGTGTGAGCGGTGTGAACGGTGTGAGCGGTGTGAGCGATGTGAGCGGTGTGAGCGGTGTGAGCAGTGTGAGCAGTGTGAGCAGTGTGAGCTGTGTGAGCGGTGTGAGCAGTGTGAGCGATGGCACGCACAGCTGCACGCACAGCTGCACGCACAGCTGCTGACAGCAGGTCCCACGCTGTAAAAGCTGCCTGGCTTGTGATGATCAGAAGGTGGCACCAAAACCAACCAAAAGCTTTTCACGGTGGGAAGCCAAAAGCAGCTGGCCAGGAGGCAAAACGATAACAGCATCTGCTAACGACGCTGACAAACCTCAGTGATACACAGAAGGGCCAGTGAGGGGTCTGCACCCCATAACCCACCCACTCGACAGTTTCGTGAACTCGGGACCTGGAGGCAGCGGTCACCTCGGTTTGGATTTGCTGAAAACTGATTGCCCCAGGACCCCTGGATCTAAACACCCGGGTTTGAAGGCAGCAAACCACGCTGTTAATCCTGGCTCTGCCAGAAAGGGATCCGACAGCACCAGTGAGGACTGCAGGGCAGCAGTGCCGCCCCTTCCACACCAGACTTCAGAGCACCCACGCCCGCACCGCCCAGCGTCCACATGTGCCCCCACGGCCTAAGCGCAAGAGAACGCCAGTCACCCCAATCAATAGAACAAACTTCGGGCTGAAACGTCATCCTTCTCCAATAGCTTCCTGCCGGGATTTATAATCTGTGAGCTGCTCAAAGCTGCTAAGGAAATATTTTTTCCTTATGTCTTAGCCCACGTGCAGAAAAGAAAGTGTGAACACAGAGGTAACACGAGAAAACAGCCACCGGGAACTGGGACTGTTCTCTGTAATTAAATCGTGTCACGCTCCGTGACTGCGGAGAGGGCACAGCAAGTCCAGCGACTACACGGAGATTAACGCCTGGATTACAGGGAGCCCTGAGTTCTCGTGGGACAGCACCAGGAAAAAAAAAAAAAACAACTTTTCCTTATGGCCTCTTCTGTTATCTGGTGCATGTTGAGAAAAACTGAGAAACAGACTACAAGGCTTCAGGACTGCTCTTATCCCAAGGCAGACAGATGTACTCAACAGGTTATCAACCATCCGAACCCGGGCAGCCAGAAGCTGTGCCAAACAGTCACTTTCTGTGCAATTAGTGAGGCAATCTCTAAGTTATATTGATACTTTACCAAAAATATTCTCTGAATGATGATAACAGCTGCATCACAGTAATAATAACCTGTTTCTGAATTCTATTTGGCATAAATACAGCAAGTGTCGCTGTCTCTTGAACTTCCCATGAGAACCCCTCGCAGACAGAGAGATTTGAAACCTCCCATCTTAACCACAGAGCACAAGCGACAAAGGTATGTGAACGGATTTAGTACTCACTCATTGACGGTACCTTTCTGACCACAGAACTGCCCATAGCTGTCGGTTGGATAGATCACCTTCCTGGGGTCGCCGTGCACCCAAGCTGCGAACAGACAGACATCTTTTAGCATCTCAGTCAAGTGAACACAGCTGAAACTGACTGCCACGGGAAGGTATCCCCTCTAATGTACTCTGCTGATCAGAGTACCGATTTGTAGCTTTCCTAATGAAAAACTAAAACATAAACCAAACTAAACCGGACTAAGATGTGGATGAATCAGTAAGAAAGCAAACCAGTTCACCTTCTGCCTTCAGGGCACGTACATCTGGGTTCTATCCCAAATACGATGTAATGGACTTAATAAATTAACAGGGGACAGAAGAGGAGCTAACTGACAGACAGATCTGAGCGTTCAAAGACAACCCCAACGGCACTGACATTAACGGGACTGCCTGCGTGTGTGACGGAAAGCACAGGGTGTGACTGAATCTAAGGGACCGCTTCTGCACTAAGCATGGACACAGTCTCACCTAGTAAATGAAAACATCTCCTGACCTCTCACTTGCTAGTTGTCCCGTTTTTCCGTTATTAGGTCTGTACCTGGAACTTATGTATTTATACGCTGGTACGAACCATTGTACCGAATGGGAAGAGAGGTTTATGTTGAACTTTCAAACTTCCTCTCTCCCCTCCGAAGCAGGATTTCTTCCCCAAGCCACTCTCACCCCCACCATTACTCCCCCACCTATCACCGCTGGCACCGTTATTTCCAAGCTGCAGCGTGCAGACCCGACTAAGCCTCCTTCACGACCAGCCAGTGACTAGCCTTTGAGCTGTTCTGACTGTTAACTGCTGATTTGACCCTAAATAACCGAAATTTCATTTAAGTGTCATCTGAAAGTAGGATATAATGCCAGAATGTGGGTCCATACCCCTACCCTGAGCTGACACCCTAAAATCAGGTTGCTAGAGAACTGTTAGAAAAGACCACTGATCTTCTCCCAAACGTCTCCTCATGTTTGTATCATACAGAAAAGATTACAGGTATCATAAAGATTCTTCTCCCAGCCTTCTCCCTCTGGCACCAGATACCGAATGTCAGGAGCCCACTCAGCCTACACTTCAGGCTTTGATCTACGCAAACCACCTTGAACTTGCTTCTCCGTAACCACCCCATTTTCCCTCGACTTTGTGACATTACATTTAGTCCTTTGTGGAACTGTCATTTTCCTCAAGGTCACTTTGGTAAGAAGCACAGCATTTAACCACAAGGATGCGTGCAGTAGAGACAGAACCCGTAAGATCTCAGAGCAGCAGGCTGCGAATCCCCGGAAACGCTCAGGACAGATGCCCCGCACATCTTCAGCGACCTGCAGACAGCTACAGAGAACCCGCAGCGCTGCTTCCACCTGGGATGGCTTTAGGTTACCAGAATGAGTTTGCTAGCTCTTTTTTAACGTATTTCAGTTTTCCTGCGTTCTGGAGTTTGTAAATTAACCTGCTGCTCGGTGCTGAACACTTTCTGAACATCCAGATTAACTTCACCACAGGCTAACCGCGGTGCTCCGGCGCTCAGAGGAAGCACTGGTCTGTCCCAGTGTCGAACCCCACTTGTTTGCTCTTTGGTTTTCCCCCACTGACTTATTTCAGTAGCATCACTAAACAGGAAGGAGGCACCAGCTCTCCCTCAGGAATTCCTGTGGTCGGTGGATAACACACACGCAGCGACATCAGAAAGCAGGCAGCTCTCTGGCGACCGCAGTGAGCCTGCAGGCTGTGCCATGCACGGCTTCTTCCACCATGGCTCTGCCAAGAGGGAGTTTTTCTTCTACTTTCACACCACCTTGCTTTGCACACACATCAGAGCCTGGCCCCAAACGGACCAAGCTCCCACACCAACCTGGAACGATGACTGAAGACCCTTCTGGCCTTACTCGGATGATGTCAGGCAACTCTAAAGCATCCGTGTTTTCCCAGCCCCAAAATCAGTTTTTGTGAATTAGCTTGGCACATTATTAAAGGGTCACTTTTTGCATTTGACTGCACTTTTCGTTAACAGCAGCAAAACAGGAAGCAGTAGAGATTAGCCCCACAACGCCAGAGTACTGACGAGAATTTAGTAGCAAGACTTGTATCTGCTTCATACAGATAATTTGGAAGTAGTCGCTACTGCCAACAACATCCCGTTCCTAAGCAGCCTGTTCAACCTGGAATTATTTTTCCCTCCTCAGAGAAACTTGGGAGAAAAGAGATAAACACTGCAAACAGCGTTGGTTGGGTTTTTTTCCTCTCTCGGTCTCATTACGGATCTTTCTGTAGGAACGGCCCACGAGACACAGCCCTGCGTCCCTCCGCCTGTTCGGGCGGGCTAACACAGCCCGTGACAACAAAACCCGCTCAGCAGACGGGCAGGGCAGCGCGTTCTCCTCACGCTCCTTTTAGTTCAACACAAAGTCTGCCGAAATATTTCAAAAGGCTCCCGCGGCTTCCCTGGGTTTGTATCAACCCTCGGTCTCCAGTTCAATCACCCACCTTCTGCAGCGTGCTTCGGGAGGAAGGAGCAGGGTACAAACCCGGGAACGCACCGCTCGCCCCCGCACAGGATCCCTGTTCAGACTGTGCCGGCTCCGCCACAGAACCCTCTAAAGCTACTCCTGCTCGGCAGCAGCTGTCCCGTGTGCCAGAGACTCCAGGCATGCTTTTAACAAAACAGTATTAAAAAGAATCTGCTTTAAAAAGTAGATCTAGCACACTTGGTAAAATCTGGGCTCAGCTGCGGGGTGGATGGAGGAAGACGCCTCTCAGCTAAATTCCCCAGTGAAACAATAAATAATCTGTAATAAATCATAGAACAGAGTCATTGAGGTTGGAAAAGACCTCAAGGATCATCAAGTCCAACGGCTGAATAATAAATGTAATAAATATTATATTTAATAAATTTAAATAAATAAATAATGATAAATGGTTGGATGTACAACATATACATTTAGCATTTAACTAACTCCGCCGCAGAAAGAGAAGGGAAACGACCGACAGAAGAGAAAATACGCAGCTGCTCCCGCTGCCTGTGCCAGGGCTAGCTGTCAAGATCAATAAGTGTAATCCTCTGTCACCTTCTTTGCAAACTCAGAGCAACAGCAGTGGAAAGATCCACCTGATAAATACAGTTTTTCTGGCCTGGTCGGTGGAGGAAGGACCTAATTCAACAGTTCTCCCTGAGCAAGAACTGGCCCAAGAGAGCAGCACCACGGTTTGCACGTCGCACGGCACTGCTGGTGACTCGCTGTCAAGCACTAAATGACGAGGAATCTAGCCACACAAAATTTCAATTTTAATTTTAGCATTTCCGGCATGCTCTGACGCTCATGAGGCTGCAGTCTGAGCGCTGGCACAAACACCTGGGCTCAGAAAGAAAACTACAAGAAGAGCTGAACGACATTTCCCAGCTGACCCAGCCCTCAGAGCGCGTGTGACACCCTGTGACAGCAGGGCAGGATTTTCGGGAGCACTGCAGTTATGTCAGCGTGGACAGTACCAAACACAGCCAACGGCTGTCACTACACACCGGCCGGACGCACTGACTGTTTTCCGTGCCCGGGCTGCTTTCTGTGCCCTGTGGGCTGTGGCAGTGGGGACAAAGGCTGGGAAGCTCCCTGAGAAGGAGAAAATGCGACCAGAACAACAGCATCCTGCGATGCTTAAAAACAAACTGCAAACCTGTTTATACTGCCCCGTCCCCTCCACTATGTACGTCTGAAAGGGCAGTCCTCCAGGTCACTGTTTGGCTTCCCATAAAGGTTTATTTTTAACTGTGAATGTACGGAGAAACAGATCTGCCGGACCGTTCTTAGGGCTTTTAACACAGGCAATGTCCTAAGGTATGGACACGGGGAGCAGAACACGTGGCACAGGATCTGTAGATCCCTGGGGATAACACCGCTGTTGTGTAAGCATCCCTTGGGGCAGCACAAGAAAAGTCACCACGTTCAACTAACCTGTCCTTTAGAATGGGAGGCTCTTTTCCAAGATAACTTATTTGCTGCCTTTTATGTGCACTTTTCTGAATTCAGTAATCTTAAATTAAGCGGCTAAACATTTGTAAAGTATCACCCAGAGAAGCCCAGTGTCTCTGAAACAAACCTAAAGAGTTGAGTCAGTGTCATAGAGAGGAAAACTGCACAGAATGTAAACTGGACTATTAGTTAATCTGTAAAGTTAAAGGAATGACAAGAAAGTAAATCATAGAATAACTACTCAGTACAGCACTCAGCAGCCACCACTGAAACAGAGCTAAGAAAGGCTGGTACCAAAAATAATTGTTTCATCTTTCCAGGAGAACAGATTACCTTTCACTCAAGACTAATCCCAGCCCCCCCAAAACACAAACAGTTCTACCCCGCTGTCACACAGACACACGTACGGCTGAACCCTCTCTGAGCCACACGTACAACACCGAGGGAAAATGTGACTCAGGTTTTCAGGCACAGCAGTGGTGTGACGAACCTGAGGCTGTTGCTCACTTCTCAAGATAAATTAAACAGGGATCCACAGCTGTATTTACACATACCCAAGACATTGTGGAAATACACTTTTTCCCCCCCAATAATAAGTCATAAGGCATAACTCATAACTCATGACTAAGGATTGATTTATAATTATTTTCTCTCAATGTGACCTTCTTTGGCTCTCATGTACTTTGTACAGGGCTGGAACTGCACCAAATCTGATCTCATGTGTTACTTAGACATGAATCAGAGTAAAAAGAGGAGGTGAAGCACAGCACAAGGGAAGATGAAAAGCAGGGACCATGTGGATCTGGATTTGCAGCTGAACTAAATGTTTCTGGGTTAAAAATTCAAATCTTCTCTCAGTTCTAACCAGTATTTCACAGGGTGTGCAAGAGAAGGCTGTTCAGAAGCCTTGTGTCCAGCAGGAAACCACCGCACGTGCGGGGCAGGGAATACGCCCAATTCCCCGTCTCACATCCCAGTAACGACACTGTCTGAGACTGCAGACCTGACACGAGGACCTGGCCAGTCCTCCATCTACTGCTGCAACATCATGCACACGGGGTTCTTCGGAAACTGCACACACAAAGCTGACATAAAGTTCCAGCCAAAAAATTAAGGAGATTTATGTGGTGCTGGAAAGAGCCAAGACCTGGCAGCACAGGAATACCGTACAGCTAGAAAGCCACTGCTTCCTGCACTGCTCACGTAGGTTCTTCCAGTAACACTTTACAGAACAAAAAGCCTCTTAAAACCAAAGTGTTTATCTCTAGCTTTTGCTGTCAGATTAATGACAAAGTGAATTCTTCCAGCACAGTTGCTTTATGACAGCAAAATTATAAAATCCTGTAACTTGTACTTGAACACGCTGATTTTGAGTTTTTCATCACGTGGTTCTGGACTTCTCCAAAGAAGACACTAAGTGCTAGTTCATTATTCGCTTCCAGACAAGGCATTGCTTATTGACCGGGAAGCTTTACACAGATGTAAGCAAAAGGTTTATAAAATTCTAAAATTGGCAAAGTTGCTTGCCCTGTACGTGAGCCAGCACGACCATACCTGCGCTTACTTACCCACGATGCCCAAAGCGATGTAACCCAGAATGACAGCTATGAAGATCACACAGCAAATAACGTCCGTACAGTGCCTGGGGACAGAATGAACACTTTTATAAAAAAGATGTCGAACACGACCCTTTGAAAGCACAGAGTGTCACAGGGCATCCTAACGTCTGAACGTCTGAGGTGTAAGGTCCTGCTCCCGCAGCAGGACCAGCAGATAGATGCGTGTGCCTTCTGCACTGCAGACAGCAACGCCGGCACACTGAGGAACAGGTTTAAACACCCTGAAAACAAATAACACCTTACAACATCGCTGAATCCACGAGATCACCCATGGCGTAAGCTGCTACGGGACATCTGCCTCGGTGTGTCCCTAAAGCGGGCATCAAATATTGCAAACAGTGGGATGAAAGGGTCAGCACAACCCACCTGTATTGTAAATAGCTTATGAATGGAAAAATAACAGCGTGAAATTTTAAAAAGCCTACATGCAACTGCCCATGGTCTATGCACAAAATTCTGACTCAGCTGCTGGACCTCATTTAATGCAACCAAAATAAATGCTGCAGAGGACAAAACCCCCAGCGTGCTGTGGAGAGCCGTACGTTCTTTAACAGACAAGCAACCCAAACCCTGCACTCTCCAGTCGCAAAACCGAGCCAGTGAGTAACCCGGGAGTATTCCACCAAGTCACTGTCTCACTGTTCTGCCTACGAAGCCCACGCAGGCAGGGGAGCGATGTGCACCACTAGACCGGTTTTCCTCCCGTGTCCAACCCCGACCCGAGCGGTCCCAGGCGGGTAACGAACACTCAGCACGATGCTCCCCAGCGAGCAGGGGGTCGGTGCACGCTGCCGCGAGCTGTTCTCTCCTTCACAAGCCCTTGCATCTGGAGACGTGTGGAAGCAGAACAGGGACCATCCCTCAGGCCTTTGCCAGCCTCGCGGCTAGGAGACACCGGCACAGCCAGCACACGTAATTAACAAAGGAGTGAACTGCCCACTAAGGGGTGTGCTGCCCAGAGCCTCCTTATCTGAAGGATTCCAGTCGCTGCCATTCACCCCGTCCTGCTTATCTGGCAGCGCTTCGATAACCCGCAGGCGCACGAGCTGCAACCGCCCCGTTTGGGCAGGTCCGCCCCACGTCCGCGGTGCTGCCGGTGCTGCTCGGGGCTGTCCCCGGGCTGGGTAACACACTGCTGCTGTTCTCACCCAACCCAAACCCTGTCCCACTTTCCTGTGACACAGGAGCCAGCAATAATCACCCTGGGAAAGTTAACGCGTGCTTCAAGGCAAAGTAAAGGACCACCTTCATCAAATGAGCAACGGTGTCCATCTCTGCTGCCACTCCGTGCAAGGAGCCAAGTGGACACCAGCTGAATCCCGCCAGCAAGAGAAATCCTAGAATCCGAACTCCAACTGACACAGTCCTCTTTCACATCTACCATTCCTTCTGTTTTCCAATCTTTGTTTCACACAATCACAGGATGGTTTGGGTGGGAAGGGACTTTACAGCCCACCCAGTGCCACCCCTGCCATGGGCAGAGACACCTCCCACTAGCCCAGGTTGCCCAAAGCCTCATCCAGGCTGGCCTTGAACCCCTCCAGGGATGGGGCATCCACAGCTTCTCTGGGCACCCTGGGCCACTGCCTCACCCCCTGCACAGTGAAACATTTCTTCCCAAGATCTCATCCTCTCCTTCAGCTTCAAACCTCTTACAGACGACTGTTACTCTTCAGCATAAAGGAGATAAAGGTGGCAGATCATTTAAACAGCTGAAGAACTTGAAAAGTGTTTCCAGGTGTGGAAAAGGAATGAAAAACCCTGTACGCTTCTCTAGAGAGACACAGCTTTAACATCTCACCGAAATAAATGTGTAGTGAGGCCAAGGTGGCACCGGATTCAAGGTCAACGTGACAGTAATCTAAGACAGGACAATGTGTAAGGTAGAAGCAGTGATGCCAGAACACATTGCTCGTTCTCCCAGCTCCGCTCAGAAGCAGTCCTGACACTGTTCAAGCTCGGCTCTCTCCCCATCAGAGCCGTTTTTAAGAGGTACAATATTTAATTCAAGACGTCTCGGGAGAAATACGGCACCATAAATACTTTAATTACAACTCCTGCAGTCTCAAAAACCTCCTACAGCCCAATTCTCACAGGTCTCATTTTATGACACCAAAACGCAACGAAAGGTTCCACCCATTGAGCTCAGCCTTCCTCCCAACGTGCTGCAGAGCCGCCGCGAGCAAGGACCCACCAACACCTCACCAGAACGCGGGATCCTCTGTTCTCTGTAACGCACAAACCTCTGTGCAGCACCCAGTAAAACTCACCGTCGACAAGCATTGCTGTAACATAAATATTTAAAAATATATAAAAAGCAAATAAATCCTCTTTTGGGTGGCTTCAGAAAATGTTGAAAGAGTTCACACAGACTAGTTGTTGTTCATACAAAATAACGGCTTATGTCACTGGATCCAGTGGGTGAAACCCTGTTAGCTCCACTTCACATCACCGTTAGCTCAAGTAGCTTACTTCCAGCGAGACCATAATATTACCCCATAAACACACGGCTCCACAGGAGAGGAAAAAAAAAGGTAAAACATCTTAAATGAGTAAATAACTCTATAAAGATTCAAGGTTATACTGTGAAGATTCTGGGAGTTTCCAAAGTTGCAGCAACTGGAATGACGGGAATTGCCTCTTCCCAAACAGGAGACACTGGAAGCCCGTGCTTGTTACTGAAACCTAATCAGAAATCGTCCAGCCATGCTGTGACTGAGAACAGATTTGATTTGATTTGAATTTTTTCAAACTAAGGTGGTGATCTGTTATGGTAAATCTGCTTTTTCCGTTTGTTTTGGCAGAGCAAAACCACTCAGGAGATTGAGCTGCTACACTGCACCCTGAGGAAGATGGATTGATTAATGGAAAATGACTACGAGAAGGGGAACGGAGAACACCGCCTATCTCACCAGATCTGTCATCTCTCCTACAGACAGCGCTACCGTGCTCTTACAGAATAATTATGCGTAAACATCCAACGATTAATGAGAAAAAGCACTTTACACTTCTCACGGTGTAGATGACAAAAACACTAAAAATGCTTTTGCTAGCAGCCAGTACGGGAAATCTCGGTGGGTTTTGGCGCTTTCTTGATAACCAAGTTCCACCATTTGAACCAGAACACAGGGATTATTTGAACACAGGAGTTTCCATAGAGATAAACTGCTGACAGAACCATCAGACTCGTCATTTCCAGGTGACGTAATTAAAGACCTTCATTCGGTTAAGTGCACAGTTCAGGCTCCCACAGCACACTGCAGTGCTTAGTGCTGTCATTCAGCTGATTGCTGATTGCTTCCCACCGTCTCTGGAAACGCAGCAGCCTCCTGGCCTCTCTGTGTCACACACGGTGGCACACGGGCAGGGCAGGGACAGTAAATGCTCGTCGAGAACTTATTGTCTATGCTACGCTTGCATCTGGAACAACACTGACGGATTGCCCGCGGTTTCTCAGACGCTTTCCGAGCAATTTCACTCCACTTGTGAACTACTGGACCTTCTAAGAGGCAACAGCCACGCTATCCTCTGCAGCGCCGTCAAACGAAGCCAAGCCACGGTGGCAGGAGGCTTTCTGACAGAGGTGTTTCAGAACCACCTCTGGGTTAGACCCGTTCCCTCAGCACGTTTCCACTGCGCACTGGTGTTCTGCAGAGCACAGACAGCCCTGAACGGTGCAGAGTGACCATGGAAAACACTGAAGGACCGCAGCGTGTCGTCATACCAGTAAAAGACATCTCCATAGCATCATTCTGGATTTTCATGAGTTGGCTGGCTCAGAGTCTATCACGACAGCCACTGCATTTTAAACACAGGCCGTGCTCGAGAGCCCTACATAAATCCCCTGAGGGGTGACTATGGGAGCAGGGAAAACAGCTGCAAAGCGAAGACCAGAGCGCGCCGGGGCTGCAGTCCCGCGCTGCACGGAAACACGACAGCCTGCATCCCGCGGCTGTGGCACCCCAGGACACCCCAAGGGTCCCGCTTACACCCTCACACGGTAAGACAGCAGGCACTAGAAAACATGAGGCATACAGAACCGGCATTCAAATCGGAAGAACTTAAAGAGCACAGAGTTAAATACTCCCCGGTAACCATACAGCCGCAAGGGTGGTAAGGGTTGCCTCCCGGATTTAAAAGAATCGAAGGATCAAATCCATAAGTTTCGTTAACAGGTTTTTTTATCCCCAAAGATACCAAACCAAAATAATTAAACAGAATGAGTTAAGATATTTACCTGTTATGAATAGGTCCTCTGAACTTGGGGTCAAATTTCCTTGGTTCACCTGCATTCAAAATAAAACAGTATAAAAATATGTCCTTATTTAAAACAAAATCTGTACTGAGAAAGCTTGTTGATGGGCAGTCTGAGCTTCCAGCCTGTCTCCATGAAGCAGGATGGTTTTATAATGCAACCAGGTGGGGAAGACAACACGTGTTTCCACGAGTGTCCTCCCTTCCACAAGATCATTGTTAACAGCGTCCATCACTGTCAATAGCTCCGGTTTTGTTATTTCTGTCAGACCTGTGTGCTTCTGAAACGGAACAAAGGAAATGCACCTCAAAGGATACACGTGTTCATGGACCGCATCCAGGCGCAGCAGGTGAACCCCACAATACCGCGACCATGAAAACCAGTATCCACCAACTGAAAGCAGGAAAACAAAACCAGACAAAGCACGCCAGAAAACGAGCTCCGATTCCAGTGTAAACCTTCCTCTCCACCAGGCAAGCGGAGGGACGCTGTGAGACAGTGACAGTCACTAACATCACTAAAACCACCGCAGCGCTGCAAACCTGTTCCAGGACCCGCTCCTCCCTGCGCGCAGCCAGCGTGCCGTCACCGCACCGTGCCCCAGCGCCGCCCAAACGCTCGAGATAGAAATCCAGAACAGAGTATGGCAGCTCACGCCGGAAAAGGTAACTGTACTGAAAGGTAAAAATACGCTGAAACGTACCGACAAAAGCAGCCTAGCACCACTGGAATGTTCCTTACCAAAACACGACACCGCAGCTGTGATGCAGTCCCACGGACCAGCAGAGGGAAGAAGAACGCTGCTTGCTGCATTCTCACTTCTCCACACCACAGACCAAAGTCCTACTTAGCTACTGCCCGTCTTTAAAAATTGAGAAGATTCTTTGATGGCGAGGTGGAAATTATTTGTTATTTACGCGGCTTCTGGCAAAAGCAAAGTAGTTCCTTATCTAGAAAAGCCCAAACGCACTTAGAAAGCAAACGTCAAGCTTTGGGAGTTCGGCAAGCGTAAGGAAGAAAGCAGTGGCGTGGGACACCCGCTGACAGTTTTCTGCTGGGATTAACAACTGAGAAAACATTCACTCTTTGCAGACGAGAGATCTGTTTCTCAGGCTACTTTGCAATAAGAAATGTTTGTACATTGAATTATAATGTCATTACAATAAATATTTCACAAGATATTCTATTTACCAACTCTGACTCCAAACAGCACACGAATTTAATTGTTGCACTTTATTACTACGATGATTTTTAAACAAACAAACCTAAATTACTTATCTAAAATAAAAATTAACTATATATATATGAAGTTTACCATTGATCTGCAATTTAAACAGACTTGCAAATGTCACGCTGGAAAAAAAATAGGATATTGCTAATAATTGAGGAAATTATAGAAAACCATTTGGGGCTGGATCCAAGCCCATTAAAGTCAATTGAAACGACCCAGTTGAAAGAAATGACATTTAGATCAGGAGTCCATGCATTTTTGTAAGAAAGCAGGTAAATTACCATGTTTTCCATAGTAGTTTTCTTCATCCCCATCCATGCCACTGTGCCTGGATCACCCCAGCAGGCTGTGTGAGCCGGTCACGCGGACTCCCGTGTTGCTAGCACACTTTCCCCAGCAAGCACAGATACACAACAATACTATTTAAATAGATTTTAAAATGAAGCTGAGTGCCAGGGACTCCTCCAGTCAGGATGGAAGCTCGCGCCGCAGGCAGCCCGTCGTGCGACAGGAGGATACCGCTCCCTGCCTTGCCCCCCTACCCCACGCAGCCTGTCAGCAGGAACGACTCTTATCAGCCTGCATGAGCCTGCCCTGTGCAAGCAGAAAGGGAAACGTCCACACCTCAGTACCAGCAGTACAATAACCTTATGGGGGTCAACACAACCGAAAAAAACTACTGATGATTTGCTAACTGTGCATAAGGTATCACTTGTCAGTAATCACTGTGCTTTCGCAGCCTGCGAGAAAATAGTCTCTGCTGTCACCCTGCCCAAATCTTCCTCCCTCTATACACGTGACTGGGTCCAAAGTACAAGTCTTGCAAGTAGGAAAAACACGATTCACTCTGACACGTTTACGTCTAAAATGTAAACTGTTTGCTGCGTATCAAATTTTCATTCTTGGCAAGTGGAACATTCATCTGTAGAAGTCAGAATTTACCAAACTATTTTCTAAATAAAACGTAAATTTCATATTTCTGCACAGCACAAAAGTGCAAAACGGAAGAGCTGGCACTAGAAAGTCTGAGCATTGTTAGTCTGGATCCTGTAACGCCTATACATTGACAAGATGTACAAGGCATTGTAGTTAGTGCGTGAATCTGAAAGGCTGAAGCCATTAAAAAAATTGTTATCCCCAAAGGAACAGAATGCCCATGTGGTGCTCCTGGCCAGTGATTAAAACACCAGCTGCAGAATGCACCAACTTGTACATGCATCCCTGCACTGATGGGGCAGACAGGGCTGAGCCACATGCAGGAACAACAAAAATAATGTTCCTAAGTCACCGTGTCACTGGGCTGTAGCACAGAGTGACAAAGAAGAATGATCTCACATTATAGTTCAGCATCGACCGCAGTTACACTTAACCAGCTCCCAAGACCTCCTGCGGTCCTTAGGCAAACACAGAAAAAGCCAAGCGGAGCAGCCAAGTGGCGGGGACTCGACGGCTCCCACGCAAGCTCGTGCCCATCACAGGCTGCTCGGGTAAATCTCGCCATAGTGCAGCACCAGAGGGGCTGAGCACACCGCGCCAAACAGCCGCACACCAACCCACGCGGCACCCGGCCAGCACCGTATTACCCAGCGCTGATGAAACGACATTTCTGCTGCAATAACCACCAGTTCCCGCAGGTTTCTTCCTCGGTGTTTGCTCAACACTCACACGTGCCTATGGCTGGAGCAGGCACGGCTTTTTAAGAGAACAGCATTTTTATCAGAAAGGCGTTGAACAGTCCGTGCATGTGCTGCTTCCCTCTGCTGGAGCGAACAGGCATGTCCAAGGGACTCAAAGAGCTCCCAGAACGTGCCCCAGCAACAGCAATGCCTCCTTCAGAGCAAGCGCCAACCACCTCCTAACTCGATGCCCAAAGATACAAGTGCACAAGCCAACCAGTCAGGCTCCTAATAAATGTTCAGGATGTATTAGGACTGAATGAGATTCATCCCAGTTGATGTTTCTATAAAAATCATTTGAAGATTTTTACGCTTCTGCCTTCTATTTTGGGTAGGAATAGGGAAAAACAAAATAACACAAGTTCTTGCACAAGTCATATATCCCTTTCAGAAGCAGAAACCTCTTGAACATACATGGAAGCCTAATTTTTGCAAGCGTTCCAGTTTAAGCTTGCAAAGAATCCAAATAGATGTTTGAGACTCACTGCTATTGAGCAGCAGCCATTTCCATGTTACTCAAAGATTTTTTTAGGCGATCTGAAGCTACGTTGTAAGTCACGTGTAGTGTTCCGTATAGACACAGCCGAACGGTCCCAGCAATACACAACCATACATCAGTACGGCAGGACACAACGTGCAGAAGCAGTCTGTCGTGTCAAAAGGTTGATATTAGCATAAAAACAGCTCTTCCATTACGTCTTGTACCTGGTTTACAACCATACAGGTTTTTTCTCCTCTTTGAAAAATTTAGGTATAACTTGTTTATGAGATCATACTGGTACACATATAAATTCCAGTTAAAATTCCTCTCTTGTGTAATAAATCATACTAAACAGTACCCTTCTTTGAAATACCTTTTATCGTTACAGTATGAGTCTTTCTGTTCGTTGCTCCTTCAGCCAGAAAAGCGAATGAGGACATGAGTACAACCCACCCTCAATTCTATTTTTAAATCCCAAAGAAGACAAACTTTTCTGACTTTGGCTTGTGGGTTGGTTTTTTTTTATTTCCTATTAGTCATTCCTGCAGACAGATATTTTTTTTCATAGAAGAATTACATGTGTTCATCTTTTAAAAGCTGAGAATTCAAGATAAAAGTCTCAGTGAATGGATGCCAGACATTGAAATGAGAGTTTGCAATACCACCGCACTAACCAATTGCACCAGAGTTTTCATGTCTAGATCCGACATTAAACCACAGGCTGGGTGATGTATGTCGTGTTGGAAAAACCTTGCGTGGCAGGAGAGATCCTCTCGGTTGCTTCTTCGTGTGCCCACACATGCATATGAGCTCTGGTACCCTGAGCATTACAAATTAATAAAGTAAATAACCAAACACGAAGTAAAATACTTGCATGTGAAACATTAACTTGGGTTGAACAAAATGGTACAAGTAGAAGCTATCGGGGACAACAAAATAACTTAAGAAATTGCAACGTCAGGTCACTAAAATCAGGGGTAAAGAGGGTCTGTGGGTTCTCACAGGGGAACCCACAGCTCCGTGTCACTTGGGCCACCTAACGATAGAAGTCTATCAAAACAGGACCGTGGCACCACGCACACTGAGGCAGGGATTGATTAACTTGCCAGTAGAAAAATACTGACTAAAGAAATGCATCTTCGGCTCAGTTCTCTACAGATATCTAATTCTGGGCAAAATTCACACCCTGCAACCCTCCCTGGAGTTTCTATAAAAAACCAAACACGGCATTCTTTCCCTGGAAACACAGATGTCAGAGGAGATGGTGCTGCCTGTCTCCCACTGAACAAACAGACTGCTCCAACCCAGGATGCGAGAGATCTAAGCTCAGGCCCACGCCGCAGGGCAGCAGGCTGGACGCATCTCCTTAGGTGTGAACAGAAAGGTTCTGCAGGAAGAGCTACTGCCAGAGAGAACACAACCGCCTAGAGTGCGGGTAGCTCACAGTGGATCCACCAAGAATCCCGCCCCTGTTCCAATATTTAACGTGTATTGTACAGACAGACCAGCAAGTTCTTTCTTTCAAACAAGAAAAAATATTTTTTCCTTCCTTTAAATGTTTTAACCAAAAATTTCTTACTAAGCTAATATACAGAAGTTAGTCTTTTTCTGCCAGATGCCAAAAGTACTCTTACCATTCATCTCACTAGAAACTCCAGAATGCAAAGCTTCAGAAAGATCTAACTGGTGGCTTGGATTGCACTGGAGTTCATATACAACAATGTCACGTGGAGGAAACAAAAGATAGATTATTCTGGACTTTCATCATCTACTTGCCACTATTTTATTTGTACAAATGCATTCAACAACTCTGAAACCAAGGGGAAAGCCAGACCCACAACCTTCTGAACAACCCAGTGTCTAGTTCACAAAAGCCACTGGAACTGCAGGAGTCGGAGCCTTAACAGCGACGCACAGTTCCGAAGATCCGTCCTCTACACACCAGCCCCTTTCTAATGGCAGCTGATCTAGGCTAGGCATGGCCAGTGCTTGCCTGCTTTTGGCTAGCTGAATTTGTCTAGGGAGCTAACATTCTGCATGAAAATCAGACACTAAAAATCCTAATGTAACACGTTGTTAAAACGTCCAACGTGAGATGTCTAGAGCTATCATGTGTCTCATGCTCCGTAACCCCAAACGTTACCTAACGCTCAGTTTTTCAGTCGTGATTACTCACCCAGTTCTCAGCAGGCAAAACTGTAAGATAAGGTTCCATCCTTTCCTCTTTTTTTTCCTTTTTTTTTTTTTAACATCTTACAACGCAGCTTGTGTCTTGCACATAACATTCCAGATGTCCAAATTCTGTGGGCAGTTACCTCAGTTTTATCTCCCTTTTTTGGCTCGTTGTGTCTCGGCGATTCCGCTCCCGGTGCAGCACATGTGTGCTGCTCTTCCATTCCCGCAGCCCCCGGCAACGTGCCTGCTGGGCACGTTCAGCAACTGCTGGCTTCACTTTCACCACTAGGACCCCACTTCTAGAGGTATTCCTGCAGGTGAACATCGGAATTTGGAAATACTATTCTGTTTTTTTGGACAACAACAAGAAAAACCCCGCTGCTATTACTACAAACTAAAGGAGCCTGATGCTGCCGCCAAAGGGAAGCATGAAACAGGCAAAATGCCCCTCGGCTCTAGAACAAGTGGAAATTCACTGTTAAGGGGAAATTAGACTATTAATACTCCTCTGCAACACATTTTTAGGACTAACAAAATCTATTCCACTAAATATTTAGTGCTCTAGTGGACTCTGCCCTTTGATAATGACTATAATTTTCTGTTGAGACAGAAGCTCAGTCCCATGGGATTAACCACAGGAAAACGGAGACGATTCACAGATTTTCACAGATGTTCCCTTCAGAACTCAGATCAAACAGTGATTTACAATTGGGTCTTACTGCCTGATGTTTTTTATACTAGCAAGTATCCACTAGGAATCAACTATTACACTCTGTACGGTACCTTTAAGCTACAACTTATTTAACAAAGTAAAAATTTATTTCAGAAAAATGACAAAATTTATTTTTCAGGTGCCAGGGACATGCCCAGCCGTGAGGACCTGCCCTGCCAGCCGACCCACGGGCTCGCTGCCCAGCTCCCCAGGGCAAACCGTGCCCGACAGCAGGAGGACTACATAAAGAGGGACCGAATAATTTTCCTCAAAGAACAACATAGCAGAAATTCAAACGTATTTGACATTAGTAAAACATTTTCTCTTAAAAACAATACCCTCCGCAATGATTGGAAGGGTTGTTTTACCCAAGCACTGCTGTAACACCAAGAGATTGTGTATGCAGAGCAATATCTGGTAAATTACACGGCATTAGTCTGGACAATCGAACATATCACAGGTATGTTGACAGTTTAAAGCGTTTCCAAAAGCTAGGAAATGTTTTATTTTCCTTTCACAAAGGGCATTTGTTGAGCCATGCCCACACAATTTCATGAGAAAGTCCAACTGCCCAACTCCGTGACCAATTTTTGCACCTGGTCACTAGTCTCTGGTAGGAGATTTGAACACAGAAATAACTGGTTATGCTTTAGACTGATCACAATGTTAGGCAAACAATAGATCTGTCCAGAAAAATCCTCATCATTAGACACTTGCTAATTCACTGACCAGTCTCTGTGTAGATACAGACACCTTGTAGAGATATTATTTGGAAAAAAAAAAAGAAAAAAGAATGATATAAAGAAAACTATTCAGATGGAGATTTGATGACTCGTGACTGTTGCTGCTTTAACAGGGGTTGAAATGTGTGTCTGTATAACACTGTGCGTAAGACCCACCATTATGAATGCCAGCCCTTCTGAGAGCAGCCTGTGTACAGCACACTGTCTGGCATAATGAACAAAGCACCAGCTCTCCGTGGCTGGTTTTGAACCATCAGATACGCAGTTACAAGTGGAGTTTGTAAGATTATGTTAATTATATCCAGTACTTTAATAGGCAGACACATTTTCATTTACTTTGCCTTCATTCCTGAGACTACAGCCATTTACTGCAGGATGCCCTCTGCAGTCCTGCTGCTCTTAACAATGTCTCTGTGTATGCGACAGTGAAAATATTCACAAAATGATAACACAGGCAAATTTAAAGAATCTATTCGAGCAAATAAATCCCTTATAGTTCCTTAGAAATGGTCAGCAGTGACCCTTTGTTCCAAGTTTTTTCCTCTTGTTAATAAAAAAATACTTCCACTGTGTTCTCTATTTTGTCTTCATAAAAAATCCTCTGGAATCAAAAGCTTGAGTTTAAACAAAGCCAAATGTGTTCTCAGACAAAAGAAGGGGACTGTGACCACTGACATTTTCTGTCCCTCCAGACCCCCAAAGGCACAAGTTACGCCAGGCTGGGCTGCATCCTCTGAGCCAGGTTCTACTCCTAGGTAGCAAGACTGTTAATAATAAAGTATTCCAACACTAGCTAAAGGATTTTGTTCCTAAATCAGCATTTCCAACATACACAGTTAATGAGATATTGTTACACTGGCGCAGAAAATAATGTCTCCATGCATCTAATTATCAGGTGCTACAACAAAAAAAATACTATTTGAATGGTGATCTGAAAATCATTTTAATTATTTTGAACGTAAGAGGATTAAGTCTGAAAAACCTTACATTAGCTAGAGGTCTGAAAAAACTGATACTTGGCGACTCTTTGTACACAGGCTGACTCGCAGCGATGTTCCCCAGACATGTGTCCCCAATCCTCTGCGCAGAGCGCTGTGCATGATGAGAAAAGCCTTTCTATGAATCACCCTGCTCTGCAGAAGCAGGTCAAGCTACTTTCTAAAGCACGCAGAGCTGGCTCAGATTCAACAGCACAACGCACGAGGTGCCCAGCGTACGACTCGGTGTGTAATACCTGGTTTGCAGATCCCCCAGTTCGCGATGCAGTCAGGAACACGGTCCCTATTGCTGTTGGTATTATCAATTTGGAACCAAAACAGCTGAGGAACATAATCCTGGATGTAAATTCACGGACACAACGGCATAAAGAACAGTGCCGATGCTCAGTCTACACTGAAACGACTGCGGGAGTCAAACCCTTACATGAGAACCATGAGACGTGGGTCACCCGTGAGGTGTGTGCAGTCAGTGAAGAGGTGATCACAAAAGATTAAACCTGTGGGAACATTTCCACAACGCTCTCCACAGCCTAAAGAACACGCTGTTCAAAACAAAGGCTACCCAACGCTAACCCAGCCCAGCCTCTGCTGCCATCGCAGGAATGCTGGCGTGGGCCTGAGCAGCGCCTTGGGAAGAGAACGTTGACCCAAGAGCGGGGCAGTTTGTCCAATGTAAATGCTGGCTCTGATCTCTCTTACAGGCTCCAGACCACTACTCACACCTCATACACAAATGGCATGAAGAGTGTATTCCAGCTCCCGGCTGGGAGAAAAAACCAAACCACAGCCCACTGTGGATGTGAATATTTAACGTGAATGTTTAACATAGGAACACTGACACACTGACAAGTAACTTGTGTAGAAGAAACAACTCAAAGACAATTCAAAACCCCACCAACGTAGGAGTAAAATATGGTTTGGGGAGATTCTCTGAATATTTATTAATCTTAGCAACACTGAGAAAGTTTTCTTAAGAGAGCTGCAGAAACATAAGACAGAAGCCATAAAAATAAGGACTTGTTTTACTCTGCCAAAAGATCAGAAAATTCCTTCCCAGCCTCACCTCCTTACCGACAGTCAGAGAGAAAAGAGCGTTTCACAGTCCCCGGCTCAGCTTCATGCACTGCAGATGTCCCTTAAGAGCAACACTAAGCAATAAAATCATAATGGATACAAGAACTTGCTGACTGGAACTTCTGGTACTATTTTCTCAGCTTAAAATGCTTGATATTAGGCTCAGTTGCCTAAAAGCTAGTCTCTAGTTTAATCTCCAACATATTGCTATAAATTGATATCTTATATTTGGTAAATATTAAGAATTGTTTAAATTATAACTGGAAACTAGAGTTCCTGCTCTATAAAAGACTATTGGGACAAAGTTGTGAAAAGTTGTTTTTTCCTGTGAAAACTGTGAAATCCTAGGAATTAAAAGTAAAGTGAATCCTGAAAATTGAGCCTTTAGCATTACATTTTTGTTGCTGAATCCACTGCAATGCTTTTTTCTGATAGAGGTATCTGGCACCAAAAAGTGAAGTCAATAAATATTATAACAGCAAACAATAATTAATACATTATTGCTGTTGTTGTTGTTGTTATACGTCCCAATAAAAACTGTGGCAGACGTTAACACCCAGGTCACTGCAGTGGTGTCGCCCCGGTCACTCGGTGCCGGTGCGGTTCTCCCCGTCCTGGGTCAATCATCTGTGCAGGGAGAGACAGGAACGAGCTGTGAACCCAAATGCATCCCTGGGTCCTGCTCCCCACTGCAGTGGTGGACCAGAGCGCTGAGCATCCCTCGGTGCACCTGGCTCCCCCTCGGACAATGACGACGATTTAATGACGATAATAAACCACCTCTCAACAACCTTGTGCCCCAGCACCTGGGTCTGTGCCTAGGGGACGATACACTCGGGTAGCTTGTGCGACGCATCAGACCGGGGGCTGAAATGGAAAAGTACCGACAAAAGTCACTGATCTCAGACCCTACACAGAGTGACCCCAGGGGAGACCCTCTGAGCCCTCCCGGGTCGCAGCGGGCCGTGTCCAGCATCAACCCCGAGCTGGGACGCCTCTCAGGACCATCTGCCGGCGAAGGACACAATAGACCTGGGCGAAGTTCCACTTCTTGAGGCTCAAGCATCACCCGTTGAGGAATGCCGATGCATTGTGAGTATTTGCTCTAACCGGAGAAGAAAGGGGGAACTTTAACTATAGGCTTGTCTCCTCAACCTGCCTCTTTAGAGAGGGGGAAGAGAGAACCTTCTGATTATACACTAGCTCCCCTGCTTACATATTTTTCTGGATCCAAATATCTTCATGCTGATTATTCATCTGTCTATTTGTGCGTTTTGCACGCTTTATATATACATAGATATACTTAGGATACCTTGTAAATTAGTGTGAATCTTGTCATTCTCAAATCTGTAATTAAGCTGCTATTCTAATCAAAGCATATTTTTTCTGACTCACTTTGTTAATCTTTAAATTGATCAACCATCAAAAACTGCTAAAAACCGCTAAAAACCTTTGATTTACCTCACACCATTAATAAAGTTTAAATTGCTGCTAAATCGTTACTGCGTGAGGGATTTCATCCACAACAGTTACGTACACTCTTCTCTGCCACGTTTGGAGCCAGTTGCCAGCGCACAGACACCAAACAGCTGTACAGAAGTACAGCTTCCTTTGATTCCTGCCAAACGCTACAAAGCACATAAACCTCGCATTCAGCCGCGAGGGTGCCGCTCACTGGAGTCTACGGCCGTGGGAGGGTTCTGGGGGTCTATGGCCGTGGGAGGGTTCTGGGGGTCTACAGCCATGGGAGGGTTCTGGGGGTAGTAACTCTGCTACTGGTGCCATGAAGACCTCTACTCTGTCCTTCCCCACGGCACACTGGTGGAATGGCTCAGGACACACTCGCAGACAGGGCAGGTCCCAGCACTATTTTCATAGCCACGCGTAAATGAGAATTGAGCTTACAGAATGCATTACCCTAGTACCTTAATCTAACCTCTTGGGACCTCGAGGGAATTGCACTCCAACATAAATTTCATGGTCTGCAGTCTGAATTTGCCTTCTGGAGTGAACCACCACACCGCAGTATTCATCCTGATGTGCCTCTGGCTGATACGAACAAAAGGTCTTGAAAACTAAACTGTCAGTGTGTGAAGGGAAGATTTCACAGTGCGTGCTTCTACCCTCCTTCTTCCTTAGCATTGTTAATCCACTAATCTCTTTAAAAAAGGAAAGTGAGGAGAAAGACACTACATCTGTACTATAAATAAGATGTATAAATATGAAATACATTAATTTAGTATCAGCACTCACTAAATACTCCAAATCTCTGGAGAAGCTAAAAAAATACTATTAACTATCAGTTTTGCAATGATTGTATTTTATCTACCATTTGTTTCCGTGTGTGTCTGTAAGCATACACACATATAGATTTAAAATTGTAATTGGAAGGATTTTCGTCACTGCTGCTCTGAAAGGCGAGGGTTTAACCCTCCAGGGTGACACGTGTCCATGTGTCATTGCATGATAACACTTGCATCATCTGTACTTAGCTCGCAGACTGCGCATTTCTGTTCTAGCTCAGCAGAAAAGCCTGTTCTGTTAGGACAGCAATCCCTTGGTCACAGGCAGATCCTCACGGAGTTCCTCTGGCTGAAGTACAGGAGAACATGTGCAGGGATTCACAATTTACATTCCAATAATCCGTGACCTCCGATGTTCCAGGCCCTGTAATCCTTTTCCTTCTGTGCCCTGTGTCCTCCAATCCTCATTTTCTTAGCTCACACGTCCTTAAATAATCTTCCATCCTGAATCCCAAATTCTTCTCCCTTCTTGTCCTACCCACATTTTTATTGTCATTCTGCTGCGCCATATACGCAACAGGGCTGCTCCTGGATGGCAGGTTTTCATCCTGCTCAACCTGGGACGTCCACACGTTCTGTACAGCTGGTATTCACCGAGCCCAGATGGACCAGGCTGTAATTCAGCCTCAGATACGGCGCTGTTCTCAAAACATTCCGATCACACTCTTGCTTTCAGATGCCGCTTGACTGAATTACTGTTTGAATTTGGTTTGTTGTCATTTTACTCCCAATTAGTATCAATTAATATCACCCATTTTTTCCACACATTCAAGATGGCGTGTGTCAAGATAGCAAAAAACACAAAGGAAAAAATGCAGCATTTTTGGGAGGCATACCTCTTATGGAGGAAGAGGGAAGTAGATTTTTGCTTGTAAAAGGCAGGGGATGACAACAACTGAAACAGTCAAAGACTGGTCCAAGCCTTTGAAGAGTTTTCAAGATTTAATTAACTTTTAATCAGATTAAATTCTGTTTGTTTTGCAGTAAACCTTTTTTTGTGGGTAGAATAAATCTAAGGACCCCAAATATTTAACTTTGAGAGAAACTTCCAATCAGAAGGTGTGAAGGAATGAAACATCTATTGCAAAAAGCAGTAACTGCCACGCTGCCGGCCCTGTAACATAACCATGCTCTTCTGGTGCCTACTGCAGTCTGAGGCTACTGAAGAAAAACTGCGTCAGAGCATCTCCAGGATCAGTGTCCCAACAACAATGCAGTTATGAAGCATCCTCTTCACGTCCCAACCTTTTGCCGCTCTTTCTGACAGCTGCTTACTCCCATTATTAGGCAAGTTAACACTTTTGTTTCAACTCACACACGACCAAGTTTTGAGATTATATCCAAAGTTTGAGAGGACCTTCACACTCAGGGATTTAATTCCATTTCTAGTTTTACCATCGCATCAGCCATACTCTGGGGTAAATAAAATGGTGTAAATCCAGAATAACTCACAGTGTCACTTGACTCGCCACGGTTTTTAATCTCTGTAGCTGAGATCAGTTTGTGTCCTGACTTGCTTAATTTGTCCCATGCTGCTCCCACAGGCTTCATTAGGTTTGTGTGATATCACACCAACAGCCTGTAAAAAATTCTTTTCTCAAGAGAAATAATAATCCCAGGCTTGCTCAGTTTTTGTGTTTAGAGAGTGCAGTCTGAAACGGAGGCTGGCTCGCTGCCACCCGCTGTGATTAACACCAAACTCTCTTTTTATTGGCACTATGCAGACTGTTTCCCAGCTCAGAGGAGGGTATAACGCCAAAACCAGATGTTACAAAAACACAGTAACACACGTTTTAAAAACTAATGTGAAATCACTGACAGCTACGGCGCGTGCTTCAGTGCAACAGGAACGTCACAGCAGCTACCACCCTCTCTGGACAGCATCGCTGCTGTCTCCTGCGCTACCGCACCCCACAGGGAAAGGTCTCAAGACGCTGGCAGTCCTAATGCCCAAGCCTTGCACAAACCTGGAGTTCAAACAGCTCCTGCCTCTAAGATCCTGAAACACCGTGTTCAGCCTCCACTATGGCCTGTTTTTTCAATACGCAACAGCGCAGAGCGGGTTCCAGCTAAGCCCTTTCGAGTGACAGAAGACAGAAAAGAACATTCACAGCCCGTCCAGGCACCAGCCCTGGGCGCTGCTCTGACAGCAGCAAAGAAAGCCCCTGGGACTCCCAAGAGCCGACGAGCCGGTTTGTTCATTAACAACTGCAATCTTGTTAACAATAAACAAACGAGAAAACTGTGATGCTGCTGGTACCGATCAAAACACCGTTTACTGGTGCTAACACTAGAAGGAACAAGAGGATGGGATGAGAACCTGACGCTCCGTCAGGCACCGGGAGCCCTGAGCTGCACAGCACCGGACACAGGGCACAGCACGGCCGGACACGGGGCAGAGCACGGCCGGACACGGGGCAGAGCATGGGGCACAGCACGGCCGGACACGGGGCACAGCATGGGGCACAGCACGGCCGGACACAGGGCACAGCACGGCCGGACACATGCCAGAGCACGGCCGGACACGGGGCACAGCACGGCCGGACACGGGGCACAGCACGGCCGGACACAGGGCACAGCACGGCCGGACACAGGGCACAGCACGGCCGGACACGGGGCACAGCACAGCCGGACACGGGGCAGAGCACGGCCGGACACAGGGCAGAGCACGGCCGGACACGGGGCACAGCACGGCCGGACACGGGGCAGAGCACGGCCGGACGCCAGCTGCCTTCTGCAGAGGGTTCATCAGCACTGATCCACTTGAGGCTTTACCAGACCGTCTTGGAAGAAAAAAGCTCTGTGCATCATTTCTCCCTCAAACCAAAGGATGTTCCCGGGAGAACATGCTGCTTCCCTTTCAGACGAAGCCAAGGCCACACAGGTGGTGTCCAGGGGGTCACTGCTGCACCCAGCAGGAGCTGCCCGCGGCCTCCGGTGTTAGACCAGCCCGGCACGGCCATCCCACAGCGCAGCACGGCCGGGAGACACAGCTCGGCATCAGCACAGCACGGCCCAGGACAGCACGGCACAGCACAGCACAGCCCAGGACAGCACGGCCCAGCACAGGACAGCACGGCCCAGGACAGCTCGGCATCAGCACAGCACAGCCCAGGACAGCACTAAAATATAACCATGAAATATTTTGCCAGAAATCTCTTCCCCACACTTCTAGGGACCAGAGGAGGCGAAACATTTCTTCAGTGGTAGCAAAATTTATCAGAAATATCTATCTGCTGAGGTGCAATATTAAAAAAAAATAAAAAAAAAAGAATGGGATAAAACCAGGTTGTCCAGAGGACCTGTGCTCCTTCCAAGAAAGGGAAATCTCACGCACCCCCTAGGGAAACACTCCTGAAGAAGCAGCACACTGGTTATCAGCTAGGTCCTCTGATCCTCCAGCCAACAGCAGGTTTTTCTGTCTCACCTATGATTTATCTATCACTCTGACCTTATATTCATAGAAGGAAAAATTCTGAAGTATCAGCAAATTGTACTGTTTGTCTAGAAATGCAATCTGCCTAAATCATTTTGAGAGAGGAAGTTTATACATAGCTCAGTTTTCTATTTTAATCTCATGTGACGATTACTCTTACAGTGAATAAATATTAAATTGCAGTTAACATTGTCAAAAAGCTAAGAAAATGCTGCTGAATTAACACCAAGACCAGGATGGGACTTCAGAGGAAGGCACAGTACAGTTCCAACTTCACCAAATAGCCCATGAAGCAGGTAATGCTGTTGCAAGGAGCAAATACAGTTTCATCTGAGGAAACTCCAGTTATTTTAACCGCAGAAAGGTTCCAGTATTTGAGCAAGTTTCTTGCAAAGTCATTATGATGTAGAAGATGCTACCTTAGAGAAGGAAGTAATCAGGGTATTACTGTGCTGCATCATTATGCTTTCCAACTATCCCTTTCTCTCCCCCTGGGAAAAGCAACACCGATCTTTTTTACTTGGTAGAGCAACTAACAATATCTGCAAAACACCACCAGTTATTGCATCGAGGGTGTCTTCTCCTCTTGAAGAAAAAAAACACAATTCAGAAAACAACGCAAATCTAAATAAACGCAGAGAGTTTTTGCTTTGAGTCAGTTTTTTAGCTCCACTACATCTGCGTTAGCTCTTGCTGGATGTTTGTTCTTTATCTTCACGCTGGTTAAGAGGATCACTGACTGTTTCCAGAATGCCCTTCCACTCTTGCGTACAACACTCATGTTCCAAATGTCCAGAAGAAGACAAAGGAGACTCATTAAGAGAATCCCTTCATGGATTATAGACACTGGAGAGGGAACTTTGTGTCCCAAAGGCATTCCAAAGCACACAGGCATCAGATCCAGCATGAATCTGTTCAAAAGCCCATCCACTGACAGTGCATTCAGCCAGGGTTCAGAAAAGATCCCGAAACAGCTCGGGAATACCTGTCTGTCATCACCCATGCACCATGTGAGTAAAACTCCTTTATCCAGAGGATCACCTTTACGGCATAGAACGGTAGACAGAAAATTAAGAAGAGCAAGAGAGGAGGTAAAATTGTGTAAATTATGTAAATTGTGTATAAATGAGAATTTGATAGTCATAATATGTTACTACTTGGTTTTGATTTCTGGGTAATACACTAATGAAATGATTGTTCAGTGCTTACAAAGAAACACAGTTAAGCTCCAGATGATTTCTTGACAGAGCCATATAGACAATGAGCACGCACTGGCAAAATGCAGTTTAAGATGATAATACATGTGTATCTTGAATGCTTTAGGAAATGCAATGATGATCTTGCTTGAAGAAAAAAAAATATTACCTGAACCACAACTATGTATTTTCCTATTATTAACAGACAAAATGAAGGATAACAAATGGTTTTCCTCTTACAGCACCTTCTATGTGATATCTCAATAACTAAACCTAATCAAAGCTTCTATAAAAATTAAGAAGATTAATATAGATTACATGTGACAAGTTGGGAACACTAGGACACAGAAGACTGACTTTATGAGAACACACGCCAGAAGGCTGTTACAAGGTACTAGTCTGTTCTATACTGAGGTTGGAAGCCAATGCTTCTCAGTCCCAGGCTTCTTTAGACATACCAATAACCGTCTTCAGTCTCTCTTTCTGCTTCATGATAGACTGAAAAAAAAATCATTAAAAAATTAAGAGTTGTGGATTATTGCACAAAGAAATCTGGAAATATCAAAGTGAAGTCAGTTTGCCAGTGACCTCTACATTTTTAGCTATGACTTTGCCAATTATTTTATGTCAAGACATGGTCCTCATCTCCCTCACTATGATTTTGACACCTACCCTGCTAAGCCCTACTTTAGTTGTTATCCAACTTGCGCTGGAACGCCAAAGCAATTGTGTTTTCAAAATACGCACAAAAGCCACCATTCAGACTTAAAGAAAAAAAAAGAGATGGCATTTTCTTTACCACCATGCCTGAATGCCCCCCCCCTTTAAATTCTTCCTACTCACTAGAGAATTCACGCAAAAATCTGTCCCACAGCTCACATTCCATCCTACTCGTATTCCCAGTGCCAGAAGCGTTTCAGCTGTTTTGCACGGTGCATCACCAGGAGTAAGTGCATCAAGCCAAACAGAGTTCTGACCATTAGGTATCAAGACCTGTTATTTCTGGGATACTCTGATATTTTGTCAGAGTTGCACCCACACAACTACACTTACAATTGCTTTGAGTGTATTACTTCAAGAAAAGCGACTGGAAAAACGGTCCTGAAGTGTGAGCTTCTTTTCACATCCTCTGCATTGTGTCTTGAGCAGCACACCAGTTATTAAAAGCTAACTGCTGAAGACAGCAGGCTTCCTTTACCTGTGAATATTTCCTGATCTTCTTCAACGTGATAGTCCACGACAACATTCATCACACTCAGTGCTTTTGGAGGAAGATTTTCTCACAGCCAAAATGTTTATTTTATTACAGATTCAGCATTTTAACTCACCAGAAGATTTGGAAAAGAATCGTAAATAACTTTCAGCTGTACAGAAAATCTGCTGCAATGTGCTTTCTACCTAGTTCTAGGAAAGCCACAAAACAAATGAACAAAATCACCCCCAACAACTTGTTATCAGCTTTTATCACTACTGAGGTTTTTCCAAAAGAAAAACAGGGAAAAAATCATGCATTACAGAGAATTCACAGATGGAAGTCAAGTACAAATTCACCCTGACAGAAATCTTGTATTCTAAATATGATTATATTTTGGCCACCTGCAATTACCTTTAAAAAAAATAGTTCTGGTGGTGGCATACAATGCAAATGTAACATAGAAGAAAACATCAAATTCCCCACCTTTCACTCATTTTTATTTTGCTGTAGGTCAGATCTGCAGAGTTGAAACCAATACAGCAAGGGTGGGGAGGAAAATTCACAAAATTCCTCTAAAACAGAGGAAAAAAAGGAGCAGGCAATAAAGTAAACCTGTACTTTGAAGCAAAACTATTATTTGGTAACAAAAAGACAGATAAAACATAGAGAGACAAACAGACAATGATGAAAGACAAAGCAGACACCCTGGATGTGTGCAGCAGTCACAGATGATGCCTGTAACGACAGCAGCTATAGTACAAGAACTTGTCATCTGTACAAATAATTTGCACAAACTTTCTTTATCCTTGCAGCAATGCAACATCACAATTACTCAGAAGCATCTACACCAGCAACATCAGCAGCATGTGGTTGAGAGATCATGTCCCAAATGGTCAGGAGGAAGCGGCAAGTAACCACAACGTCACTTGCCACCAATTTCGTAACGCTACTAAAGCGGCAGAGACAGACAACATAACACGTAGTAGTCATTAAATGTAAATGTAACACACAGAAGTACGTAATTTAATCTTCTAGTCAAATATTCAGCTTTCATCCACCTTTGAAAAAGGAAAGGTGAGGACACAGGTGAAAGCAAACCAATCCCAACTGCAAGACGAAATCATGTACAACAGTGTCCGGCAGTGGCAGAGCAAGACAAGGCACAGCGACACGGCTTTGCCCTCCGTTACACCAGCCATGACTGGCATCTAAGCTAAACCGCACCAGCGTCAGGAGGACGTGTTCTAAGACATTGCCCAGCTCTCCTCAGGGCCTGCAAGTGCTCATCAGGTCTGTACGAGAGGATGCACAGACAGGGCAGGACAGTGCAAACGTGCTTGAAATGGCCAGAAAGGTCCAGCTGCACAGCCTGCAGCCCTGCCCTCCGCTCCAGCGCGCCGAAAGGCTGAAGGGCTCGCACCGTAAGAACAGAAACCACTTCCTCCTTCAGTGACACGCAGGCTAGAGGCAGAATTTCAGCCACAGAAAAGAGAAAAACTGAATCTTTTAAAATACCTAGCAGCCTATGTTAAGGAAAACTGCCATTAAGTTGCCTTTATTTAGTCAGACGACTATGATCCTGTCATTATTTTAACAGGCAGACTCAATATTTCAGAGCAAATTCACTGCAGGACGTCATCTAAAGATGGTAATTACAAAGCTTTGGTACCGACATGTAACTGTGCTCCTTTGCCCTTAAATATGAAAGAAAACGGTTAAAGACAACACAGTTTAGGGCAAGTTGCAGACTGGTAGGACTAGTCAAATCTAATGGGTTTTCATTCTCACGCTGAGTGTAACACCATCATTAACTTATCCTGCCAAATGAACCAGCCCAACAGGTTAAAACAAGCGAAAAAAACAGGTGACAAAACCACATGAACTGACGCTCCACATTCCCATCTTCCACACCCCTGTGAAGCAGGGCAGCACGATGAAGTCTGAGAGATACACATCTCTGAGATAGTTTGGTTTAATTTGAAAATTCTGTCCACAAAGTCAAATCTATCACTAGCTTCACTTTCTCTTAAGAGAACAACACCACCAGGTTCTTGTGGATTTTGGGGGATTCCTCCTGTCTTTCCATACTGTGAGCCTTGGCCCAGACCCTGTGAATACTCAAACACTTGACCACTGTGAGCAGCCTTAGCGATCACAGAATCATAGGAGATCTCAAGGTGGAAGGGACCCATAGGGATCACCACGTCCCACTCCCTGCTCCTCACAGCGCTACCTGAAACAAAACCATTAGACCAAGAGAATCGTCCAGACATGCCTTGAACTCTTGACGCCAACCCAAACTCCCAGATCTCTTTCCATGGGGCTGCTGTCCAGCCTCTCATCCCCCAGTGTGTACGTGTAACCAGGAATACCCCATCCCAGGTGGAGAATCCAGCGCTTGCTCTTGTTGGATTTCACGCGGTTGGTGATTGCCCAGCTCTCTGCTCTATCCGGATCCCTCCCCTTGCTTGGCTTCCCACACTTTGGGATCGCCTGCTCCTGCGCTCTCACCAGCCGGCTCCTAGAAAGCGGCCAGCATCCATGGACCCCACACCTTCAAAAGCCGATTCCCGGGGACCTGACCAGCAGCTCCCGCAGCAGCCCCACACCTGCTCTGCCCATGGCCAGGGACAAAGTGTCGCTGGCAGTTTTTCTCCTGTCGCCAACTATTTGAAACTCAACTGCTTCATGGTCCCTGTGACCAAACAGCCAGCGATCACCGCCTGGCCCACCAGTCCCGCTCTGTTCTCAAACAAATCCAGGAGGGCACCTTTCCCAGTCGACTCCCTTAGTACCTGGACCAAGAAGTTATCTCCAGCATGCTTCGGGAATTTCCTGGACCAGTTTGTGTCCGCTACATGGTGTTCCCAGTCAACATCAGGGAAGTTAGACCACCCATAAGGACACGGTCAGCTGATCTAGAGATATCCCTTAATTCCTTGTAGAATAATTCACTGGTGAATGAATAATTCATTGGTGCCAACAGCTAAATGGTACCAACAACTGCATGCCAGCACTTGAGCCTGCACCCTTGCATTTACTTTACTAGTGCAGAGTCAGCCATAAAGACTTTATTCATAATGCTTGATTTTTTTGTTTAACTCAAATCTCCAAACAGGAAGGATTTTTACACAGATCAGGTGTGGCCATTCAAAGATTGTTTTGTTTTGAATCAGGTACATGCTGTTAACCTCCCAGATAGCTGGCAGGTCCAGCTCAGTGTACCTGAGGCAGAAAAATGCTGCTGTTACCAGAGATTTCCTGGATTACTGATGTGCAAAACAGCTTATCTCTGATTCTCCTCAACCCATGTGTTTACATGCATTGCGAGATGGACAAGAAAGGTGGGACAGACTACGAACCAGCTGCAGCCTGCCTGTGAGCCCTTATCCTCGGCCAATTCCAGCACCACCTCAGATTGTTCAGTGAGTCCGCTGAGGTTTCCTCACGCTCACGTTTATACCCTGACATTTACCCAGTGCTGGGATGTTCTAACACTGTTGCAGAGAAGGTTTTAACTCCACTTTTTACACTTGCATGGATATAAGCTCCCGTCTTGACTTGCAAATGCAGCCGTGTGATGGGCAGTGGCCAGCATCAACAAATGGAAGTCACTCTGCAGGGAGGAAAGGAACACTTCCCCAAACTGCTCCTTTACTGTTATTATATTTCCTTACACCTTTGAGCGTAAGGAAAATATAATCTTTGAGACAGAGCATAAACAAACAACATTTGTAGGTTTTCTCATATATCTTTTTCTGGCAGTGGTTTCAGTGCGCCTAACTGGGAAAAGCGCTGGAAAAGAGCTCTTGGCAGCTGGGGGGTTTATTTCCTCCTGCTTGCAAAGCCACACTTCCAGGTGTGCTACACACTTCATTGACAGCTCACGGCTCAGAATTCTAGGGGGGTTGTCTGCTTATTTGTTTCCTATCCCCAGTTACACATTCACTTGTTTGGGGGTTATTTTTGTTTTGTTAAGAAATTTTCATTAATTTCTCTTCCTGTCTTGCTTTTCAGTATCCCAAACCACTTGTTCACTACCTGCGGGTTTCTTTACTCCGTTAGTCAAAAGGGAAACCTTTCATTACAAAGCGATCAGAAGAAAAAGCCAGCAGTTCCCAGTAGCTGAGCTCTTTTTATTATTTTCTCTACAATTGCAAAATAAGCTTTAAGATGCAGCTGCAGAGATGGACG
>WKFP01014733.1:1871999-1891353 GCA_011057875.1 Pterocles orientalis | reverse complement strand
CAACTGTAAAAGTCTGTGTGGGATTGGTGCCCCGGGCTGTCTCAAGCACCTGTGGGACTGCAGGTACATCACCAGTTTGTAAGGGAACTTCTAGCAAATTTTGCCATGTCTCTTGTCTCATATGCACATCTGTGTGGCTGACCTGGTCCTCAGCCAGGGATCATTCTCCAGCTGAGAATTTGGCTTTCCAGTAGTAGTCTGGTCTTTTTACAAGAGCAACAATTGCCACCTTTCTCATTCTTTCTTCTGTATTTCGTTTGGTTTACCCACCTTGCTAAAACTGGCTAAAAGGTTTTTCAGTCAAAAGGTTGGTGCAAAATATTTTGTGCTATATCTCCAATAAGTGAAGTATCTTCTGCCCATTATTCATCCAGCTCCTGGAGTTGGACAGATAGTTTGTATTAATAAAATATACACTAATATCAAAACACTTTTCAGGGCAAATCTATTAATTGCTTTTTCCATTATCTACCAGCTTTACACATGAATAAATGAAAAGAAGCAGAGAAAATGGAGATATGACATGATCTGTTATGCAAATCATCCTGTACATCCCAAACCGTCTTCTGGAGCAGTGCTAACTAATTTATAACAGGTCACCCAGTAGTTATTAATAAGTTATTAAATCAATATAAAATTAATCCAGAAATATTTCATGAATTAAAAAAGCCTGACTCAGGATTTGAACCAGCCTGTTTATATTTGGCAAAAGGGGATAAAAATCATGGCCAGTGTCAAGCTCCATGCTCGGAAATTTGCATTTCCCCTGCACATAGGTAGATATTGATTCCCTTCTTAATTGTTGAGAAAGACTCAGCGTTGCTCTGCTTCCTCAACGATGAGCTTCCAGTACAGACTGGAACCACATGGTCCATTTCCTCACCAAGGGAATGAGCCCCTTTGTGCCATCCCACTGCGGCTGTACAAGGTATTGGAGATCCCAGTTTGCTCTGGGACATCCCAGTGACATTAAACCCTCTCCCATTTGCTGGCTTCAGGATTTTACTAGCTGCTTGGGTCTGACTTTGGGTACACTGAGTTTCCAGAGGCGTGAATGCAGATTTGGAAAACTCACTAACATTACAGGTTCTTGCTAAAGATGCACGTAATTAATAAAATGCATTTCCTCCTTGCCAGTGGAGGACGGCTCCATAGATGTGTGCTCTCAAAGCATCCTCGGTCAAGAATATGTTCTCTCCATATCTTCTGAAGCCTTTGTGTTTCCTGTTTATTATGTTAATGGGTGGCCATGCACTGCACACTTTGCTTGCCTTTGCTTGAATTTTGCATTGAGCTTTCAACTAGCAGGACTTGACATGATTATTCTGGCAGTGCTTTCCCCTCCAGAAATCCAACTCTTTTTGCACATCAATTTTTCAAAAGGTGTTATCGATACTTCAGGAGTTGTCGGGGATCTGCTCTGGTGTGTCTAAGGACAGGGGAAGAAACTTACTTGGCACTGGGATAAAACTGCTTCCCATAACCCTTAAGTTGTGTGCACATGGGATGGCAGGGGATGCTGGAAGACCTGTCTTTGCAGCCCCTAACCAGAAAACTGTGAATTTGGTGAGAGAGACTGGTAGCATAAGACTCAATTCAAGCACAGAGGATATTTTGACAACAGTTTTTTAAAAAAATGTATTAATATTGGGTGGGGTCTCACTTCCCCAATTTTGAATAATTTGAAGTTTCTCTGCCCTCATGTCTTTCATTAGCCAATGACATTTACTCCATTTTCCATCCATTTTTCTTCCTGTTGTCACCTCAGCTTTGCTGCCTTCAAGGAAACAATGTATTGTAGAGAGGCCTGCAGTGCCCTTAGAAAGAAAGCATACTGTGGGTTATTTGGCTCTGATGCTGTTCTACTTCTTCTGACAATGTAGCCTGAAACTCAGCTGCTACCTCTCTGTAATTCAACCTATTTTTCCTAAGCAAAGCTAACCCTTTACTTCTCAAGGGAATAGTCTCTTACCTGCGACAGTGTCAGACTGAAATTTCCTCCTCCAAGACCCGGCGTGCAGATACAAGCTTGCTGCCTCGGTGTGCAGCACGCAGTCAATTCAACCCTGGTTTCTCCTAAAAGGAGTTCAGCTAAGCTTTCTGACCACAACTATCTGAAAATGTTTGGAGTCTTTTTGTTCACTATACATCATTTGGATTAATGTCATCATTATTCTAAGCTGTTACTGTACATGTAGGTATTGGTCTTTGCAGTGGTTAAGCTGCAAAGATGAGCATCCTCTCTGGATACAGCCAAATATTAGTGTTTTGTGGGTGATACAGCAATATTGCAAGTGCTGGTGTTATTTGTAGAAATGCAGTTGTCTTGTGCTAATGTTTTTGTAGGCCAAACTTTTTCTGGTAAGAATATTCACAGGGAGTGAAGTGTAATTGATTTTGGCACTCAGGGAACTATTCATATGCAAGACTTTGATTTTCCATTGTGGATATACCTGAGAAATAATTAAGTAAATTAAACCAGATTAAAGATGGCTAAACAGATACTGAGGTTGGAAGACTGCATGGACTTGTGGGTGCATACTCGTGCCTCTCCAACTTTTATGAAGCCAATCTCCATTGCTTCGAATGAGCTGCAAGTTCCTGCATCGCAGTGTGGTGTTGTAGGACTGGGCTTACTCCAGTTAAAAGACCCTGACTGGAGAAGGACGAGAGCTGTCAACATCACGTTTTGCAGATGCCCACTGGCTCTGGACCCTGTCCCCAGCCCCATCAGTGTGAAACAGCCCAAATGTTACTGACCCTTCTGGGCATGATGTAAAAAACCATCTGTACACAACAGCTTTGGAGGAGGTCTGGTGGCATGGGGTTTGGAGCTGGGTGGAAGGGGCTACATTCTGCCACTTGATTTATTGGCCGGTCAGATTAATTTGCTTTGTTGTGCGGAACGATCATTATGTTGCCAGGTGTTTATTCCAATTGGACTCTCAATCTAGCTAATTGCCAGGGCACCTAGAGCTTGTGAATAACCTTTCATGGAAATAAAACTAAAACTTAATCTAAATGTACAAAACGACACGAAATATCTTGCAAAACAACCCTCTTTAGCTATTGATTGGAAACCACAAATTGTCCACGAATTTAGGACAGGTGGGGGTTGTGGACCCAGCAGCACATCCTGAAGCAGAGCTTTTGCCCTAGATGTGCAGGTAGGATTTGTCTCAGGGCTGTATCCAGAGAGGATGCTCATCTTCGGTATTCCCGTCTCTGTATGGCTGCCAGAGACCAGGGAACCCCCTCCCCTTCCTCTGCTTCCCAAAGAAGTTTAGTAATTCACCTGGCAGGGTGGGGAGAGAAGCAGAACTGGGGGCAGCTGGAGGGGTGGGGTCACTGTCCAGCATTAGCACAAGCCCTCTGCAACCCAGCAGGTAGCGCCCAGGACAGGGATCCCAGATTTTGTCATCAGCTCTTCCAACACCCAGTCTGCCTGTTCGTGTTGTTTGACATCTCCTCTTCTACTTGCTCTCCCTCAGTGACCCGCGTGGAATAGGGACCAGTTCTGATGGCCAGCACAAGAAGGCTTTGCATCACCTGGTGCATCATCCACCTGGGGACCTACTCGTTCGCTCATTTGAAGCACACAGTGGCAGGACTTCTAATTATTTTTATTGTTATTCTTACAGGTTATAAATGATGCCTTATTTCCTTCCCACATTGCTAGTGCAATTGTTAAATATTTGAAAACTGCTGGGCACATCTGAGGGATATGTCTCAGGGAAGTGATAATTTCCCCTCCAGCTTTTTAGCAATGATGCAATAAATTTTTAGTCCACCATAGAATTTAATTGCACAATTAAATACATCATTTACAAGGCTTTTAGCATGCCCTGCTAAATTGTCCAGTTTTTCATCTAGTCTCTGTAGGCCATCAGGACATTTTCAGAGACCTGTATGGGTTTCATTCCTATTGAATGTATGGGTAGATCACAGCTGGAAAAAAAACCTGACACATTTCCCTAGAAATTTTTGCAGCAGCCTGAGCTCCTAACCTCACGCCTTCACGTTCAACAGGTCAGCTGAGACACCATTTGTCATTGCTCTTTAACTACTGTGGAACCTCTAATCCAGGCCACAAATTCCTCCCTGCCCTTACTTCTTTTTACTTCAGAATGCGTATCTAATAGCAACCAAGGACTTTTCCTATTTTCTCACTTGGAATCTGTTTTGGGAGCTTGGAATTGCTATCTAACTGAATCAGTAACATCTGTGACTGCAGGGCAGCTTGAGTGGGAATAGTTAGGGGGTTAGATAGATTTCCTGCATTTTAAGGCTCTTTTCCTCTGAAGAGACTGCTTTGGGACAATCCAATTGCATTTAATGTTGCTTCTTTCCTTTTTCTTTTTTTAAAATTTGTTGTTTAACCCCATCTTTTCTCCCCCCTTCTTTCTTGTCCCCTTCCCTCTGAGTTGTTCAGCTTTAAGAAGTAAAAACGATTAAGAAAGCACGCCAGCATTTTCAAAAGTTTCGGTTTCAGACACATGAAAAGGAAAAGTCTGAAGGGATTCCTAAAACAGTATTGCAGCTTGCAGGTATGGCTTTGATTTTCCTTTTGGCAGGCTTTCGCCATTCACTCTTTCATTGCCCTTCCAAGAAACACTGCTGGGTGCCTAAAGACCGGTACGCTTCTTACACTTGGCAAGAGAAGATAACGGTAATGCTACAGTTTGTGCTTTGAAAGATTAAAAGCAACATTTATTCCTTACAGTACTTTCAAACTTCCTCAACTTAATTTAAAATCCATTTTAAGGAATGTTTAACTACTAATACTGGATTTATTTTTTTTTAATTCTGCACACACCATACCTGTTATTTAAAGCAAATAAGAGGTGGATTAAAGTCAGTGCAATTCTTTAAAGTGCATTAACTGCTTTGAACAGTCCTTTCCTTCCCTTGGAAGGAATACCCTGTGCCTCCATGACTGGTCTCTTTATGATATTTCTGTAAAAGTTCTGGCATGAAATGACCATACTTTGAGAGCAAATTTCCATTTTCCAGAATCTTTTTACTCTTCTATCCCATTTTTGGTGGTAACCGACCTCATCGCTAGTCAAGTAGACAACAAAAGTGTCCCTTTCCCTCCTTGTGGGGTGGCTGAGAAATTATTCATACAACTAATGAGGATTTTGAATTTTCAGGCAAACTGTGATGGCGTTTTTAAAGGCTTGTATCACTTCAGCAATATTTCTCCCACACCTGCACGCTTCAGGCAATCAGGTGTTTAAAATTACCAGTGCAGAGCTTTGCCCCCTCTCCTCCCCAAAGTGCTTTACTCAGCCAGGGAGTCCTGTGGCTATTTTGTCTGTTTGTCTGCATTAGGTTTTTTTCTGTACTCGTTAGCGTGAGGGGAAAGGGGAATCCGAGAAGCCTGTGCTAATTAGCAAAAGGGATCACATACCTTCCCTTAGATTAATTTTGAAATGACAAGACACAGGTGCACTTATAGTGGCGTTTGAATGTGTGTTCACATTTAAGGTCCTTTCATAATTTTTCTTCCTTCCTATGGGTTGATCTTACTTTAGTGGGAATGTATCAAGAAAAAAAAAATCTCAAAGCAAGGAAGCTCCTGCTAAAGCGAAGAGCTACATGACGTGAAAGAGCTGATTATGTTTATATTACATGTTCTCCTGTGAAAAAACCAAGCCCCCCAGCTAGTAGGGGAAGAAAGGTCACTGGAACTGAAGAATCAACTGACTCAGTGTCTTAATTCTGAAGGAAATGAGCCCTTTGGAGATGACAGGGATTTTCTGATCTAGTTGAGTGAAAGTCATGCAACTATGAAAATAAGCTTTTCCTGTTATGTTGGAGAATAAAACAGCAAATCAGAAAGACTGGGGATTGAAAGGCAAAAAAAAAAATTCCATTTAGTTTTTACATTTGAATGCTCCATGGGTGATTGGCAATGCTCTGTCATGCTCCCAGATTATCATCCACAGCATCTTTAGGAAAAGATTGAGAGTGAAAAATTAACAATAAATTAAATCCTTCTGTGGCAGCCAGAGCCACAGACTCTGTAAAGAGCCCCACCATCACTGGTCTACCTGACTGCTTTGGGTCCTGAGGTTCTCACACCTCTTTTCATCCCCACCACACATGAATGTCTGAACGTGAAGGAGATGGTAGAGGGCCCACTGTCTGAAAGCCCTGCGCAGGGGATTTGGTATGTAAGCATTGCCCTTTGAATGCAGGCCTGAGCCTGTATTTGAGCCAAGCTCGCCTTCAGTTCTCACTTCGTGGAGCTGAGTTTGCAGTAGCATTTGCTGAGAGTGCAAATTAGAGCCTGCACCACTGCTGGTCCGTATCCTGGGGAACATCCAAAATTGGCTGGCCCACTCCACCTTCCTAGGACACTTCTGTCTGTCCTATTTGCCCTGGCAGGTATGTCTCAAGAGGGGAAAATCCTTCCTGTGTATCAGTTTCCACAAGGGAAAGTGCAACCTCCAGGCAGCACGAAGCAAGTTGTGTACACAACAGTGTGGATTTCTACAGCTGAGGTATGGATGGTGAGTTGAGTTTGGCTACAAACAGCAAAAAATTATCTTAAACTTAGCTTGTTCCCTTACTTGGCATCATGGGGTTGCTGCAGACGTAGTCTTTGTGGTCATGGATAGGTACACATGAATGCATGGGTGGTGGGAGCCAGTTTTGGTGAAGCTCTTGTGGGGCTGCCAAGACTTTAGAAACGTGCCGAGGAATCTAAATCCTCGTATAAACTGCGATGGCATTGTGAAGTATGAGTGCTGTAAATCTTTACAGATTATTGGTCACTTGAAACATGTATACTTGAGAACTTTTGTGCATATGCCAGTCATTCAGTCATTCTTGGACAATAATTTTGCTCTGAAAAAAAGCCAGTTGAGTAACTACAGCTACTTCACACCACAGCAGCAGGCACAGAGCATGCTTAGTGCTCTGCTTACAACAAAAGCAACCATTTTGAAAAAGCAGATCACCGTGGAAGTTGACCAGAAATGCAACAGAGGATTGTTTTTAATGTCTTTTCAGGGAATATTAAGATTTATTCCTGTAAAGACTTACTCAGCATGTTGCACAAACTCCTCTTAACGCGCTAATAAGTCAATGTGTTACCGAATGCTTAGCCATTACAATTACAACCACATGTTGTCCTTTTAACAAATAGGTCTGGCTTAATTGCATCATTTTTCAGCAGGATTTATGTGGTCCTGTTTAATCTAAAATTAGTACATGCACAAATGAAGTGCAAACTATTTTCCATCACTGAACTGTGAAATGTTTTCCAGAATAAAGATATACCAATGTGTTCCTAAAAAGACGCAATAAGCAGTCAGGCAACTTTGTGATTTGTGTGTGTGTCTGCACCTATATAATTTTGCTAAAAGTAAGAAAAAATATACTAAAATACACATTAACTGCAAAATGAACAAAAAAAGTCAGTTCAATGATCTAAATCAAGCAGTCTTTTTTGATTATCACCAATAAAACAAAGGATGGGGGAAATCATAAATCTATCTTGATATTGCTAGCTTTCAGCACTTATTAAATACAGTAAGAGCTAATGCATTTTATATATTACATCAATCTATCACATGTAAATATATCACATTTGTAAGATACTCTATAGGCCAAAATTGTGTTGGCCTAAATTCTAAGTTACTGTCACTAATATTCCGTATTACCTACGTAGCTCTGAGGGCTTCAGGATACGCGTAGGACATAGCGGGTGTGAGTCTGGGTTACTGAACCTAGGTCAGATACAGCAATCGCAGTGCCAGCACATTGATTTGAAATTTGGAATGTGTGTGACTTCCAACAGTGTTGGAACTTAGATATTAAAACATAAATGCATGACCAAATCCCAGCTAGACCTAAAAGCCTGATGCTGGGATTTTCAATTTGTATCTAATAGGGAAAAGTTACTTTGACTTCAGGAGAGTGGAGGTCTTGCCATCCGGAATGGAGTGAGTTACTGCTGTGAGGAAGCCTGCTGATTTTTTTGTGGGTAAATCAGAAAGTCAAGAAATGTCCCCGTATTGCTTAAGCACTAATATAGAAGTGCTAAGGCTTGTCCTACCTCTAAACACGGGAATTTCTCTGTCAAGTTGGGGTTTTTTTGACGGTGTCGTCTTGGTAAAATTATGTGTAGCTGCAATGTAGATAAAGGCAGCTTTTGAGAGCTACTCAGTTTTGTGTGATATATGATTTGGGCAGAAAGCAGGAGAAAAGCTCTATTAGTAAAAATATACGAATATTGAAAATAGCCCTTGGTTGAAATTCGATGTTCCTGATTTTGATGGCTTGAAACTATTTTTCTTCATATGCCTCAATGGGTGAAAATCTTAAAGACTTACTTAAAGCAGGGCACCTGGTGACCTGTACAGTATGATTTTTAGCCATGAGAAACACACATCTCTGTGAGTATGAACGGGTTAACATCCTCACAAACAGTAGCTTGCAGGTCACTGCCATTTCTCTCTGCTTCAGCATGTCACCACAGTCATTTACACTCTGAAACCTTAAGGCTGTGTGTGGTAATGTGCTGCAAATAAGCTTCAGCCGAGCTGTTTTCTTAAATAGCGTGGGTCCTGACTGAGCAGAGTGATCCTTGGTGGTCCTCACTGTCCACAAGACACCTGTCTGCTCCTGGTTTTGGCTTAAAGTGATGTTTATGGTGTGCGTTACCCCAAAGGTGAAAGATCTGATAAACCAGTGGTGGTGCAAAGGAGATTTGGATGACTTTAGCTTCTCGTGCAGGATGTAAGAAGCATGTACAGAGCAGGACCCTGTCCTTGAAGCATGGATCTTCCAAAATAACGGTCTACTAAACGAAAGTGAAGGAAGAAGGGTGCTCTGCCATCTACTATGTAAGTTAATAATTTACAAGGTTCTGTGATTTTTGGTTACTGAATAAGCATTTTTGGAGTATGGTTTTGAACATCTTCAGGTGAACAGCTTCTGACTCCTCTGATTCTGTTGTATTGTTTCTCTGCAGCATGTTCCTCTCCATACAGAGCGACCTTAGCCTGTCTGCATGCCAGGGGAGCAATCTCCATCTGTCGAACACTTGTCAGATGAACTACTGACTTCCAGTGATCTAACACCCTGCAACACCTGCAAGCTGCTCAACCGTGGCCACCAGGCCACTGAGCAACACGGAGCGAGAAGCCTGCAACAGCTTGGAAGAAACTGGGTCGCTTTTTTATAGACTTATAATAAAATATGAAGGAAAACTCCTTGTGATAGCAGTGAAGCTGGGACAATTTCAAGCCTTTCTTAAGCAGAAGGGGCTGTTCTTGACTGTTAACTCCCGGAAATGAACACTGATACATTAGCCTGTCATCTGCTGAACACTTTAACTACATTAAGGGAGGCACCTGGACTCAAAAGATTGAAGCTCTGCTCAGTTTTCTCAAGTTGGATATTCTGGTATTTCTGGTGCATCTTGAATATGTAGAAGCAGCAAAACTTGTCTTGGGATATAGAGGCATCAGCAAGGAGAGGGGACAGATGGTGTATGTTACTGAGACCAAACTACGGTTTGATGTTCCCAAAGAGAGCAGCTCCCACAAGGTAGGAGCAGCTTTAAATGAGCCGGTATCACAGAAAGTTGGAAAATAAATGCATTGGGTACGGATGCTTGTGAGGGACAAGGTGCTCCTCTGCCCTACCAAGATGTCAAGGGCAGCGCCTTGGATGTGGGAAATTGGTGTGGGGAAAGCTGTTGTCCAGAGAGGACTGACTTGAGAGGAGCCAGTGGAGAGACCATCACCTGCTTTGAAGACGTAGTAAGTCATCTTAAAAGTGCAAGTGCTGTCTTAAGTAAGTTCTATGTTGTTTTTGTTTTTTTCACAGGGAAGGTCTTTTTCCCAACCTGCCCTGCTAGTGGATGACATTCCCTGACTCTTGAGAGTTCATAAACCTTTCAGAAATCTGCTCTTTGATTTTCAGGCTTTACTACGGTACATCAAGACATTTTCATTTGCCACATAATTGCTCCTAGTGTAACTGGTTTTGCAATTAGAAGAGATAGATTAAATGATAGTCACAATTTTGAGTTTACCAGGTTGCAGGATACTTACATTTGTTTTTTCTTCAAATTTTGCAATTTAGAAGAATTAAAAAACCAAGCAAACAAACAAAAAACAGAGTCTAGGGGGAGTGTTTCTTTATCACCGATTCCTATAGGCTGTCTGCAGGTAGTCTGAGCTGAGGATGAGCTTGAAAAAGATACTTACAAGCTCCTGGAATGTAAGTTCATCCCTAACTTCTCCCAGTTGCATCCATTATACACTTTATCTTTTCAGAAAAACGGAAGATATAATTTAGATTGTCACAAATAAACCCTAAGCTGTTTTGGAACAGCAGCTGATTTCCTAGACTAATCTGAAAGGTATGCTTTCAGATTTCAAAAACCTCTCCTTAATCTCTGTTCCACAAATAGCTCTATGCTGAGATGAAGTGTAGACAAATACACAATAGAATCTAAATATCACTTTCTAATAGGAACTGGGGAGGGGTGCGAGCTGTATCCTCATAGCAACCATAGGCCACATCTCAGATTTGGAGGCTGAATGGATCCTATGCAATGGTTTCCATGGTTGCACAGGGTTTCATGTACCCAATAACATTAATATTCCAGTCCTTAGTAGAATAATTTGTACAAAGGCAATTTTTTCCTCTTTATTCCCTATCTTTAATTATTACTGTTTAAATGATTGAATACAGTTATAACATGAAAGTTATTGTATTAAAACTTAAAATGTTGTTGAGATTGTTTTAGCATGAACTCAAGCCTACAGTACTTATGTAAGCAAAATTTCAGGCACCTCCTGGGTCAACACTGTAGGATTTGACTGGGAAAATAATGATGTTTTTTTCTTCACTAGCTTGTTAGCACCATTTATCTTAACAAAGGTTTGATTGCCCCTGCTTGTCTGGCAAAGTTAAGTGTGCTGGCAATGGCTGACTGTTTTTTGGAAGAAGGCAATATGAGGCTGAGAACTTACAGGTGGGATCTCAGTTGTGACAATGTGGCTTAAATTTTAAGCCCAGTAAGTTATGCTGGATCAATGAAAAATCATTTTTAAGAGAGTGCCTCCCCTTGCGTTTTAATATTGGAGGTGATTATTGTCTTTGCCTTTGTTGTTACCTGGGGTTTTCAAAGGCTCAACTCTGTTGGAAGTTGTCCACTACCTCATTTTTTTTGTCCTTCTGAAAAATCTCAGCTGTTAATTGTGGTCGCTATTACAAGAAGAGCCATCCAGAACTACACCTTAGCCAGCAGTCCAAGAAAACTCCCCAATCAACTTTGATGTGCTTGGGTAGCTCCAGCTGACTGGGACTTTCATACAACTTAAAACCACAAGTACTCAGGCTGCATGAATGATTCCTTTCAAAGTGCCAATAACTTCCAGGTGCTGTCCTAATTCCAGGATGAGCCATGGCCAAATGAAGAGTAGAATCATGGGGAAACCTTGCTGTGGGGAAGCGGCACTGTGTAGCTGTTCGTTTGATTTACAGGAGAAAGAGACATTCTGGCAGTCCTGTTGATGTTTCAAGGCTCAGTGGGTATATGCAGCCCTACTTGAGAATAGGGCATAAGTATCCATCCCAGTACGTCAGAATAAAATATGCAGAGGTGTTAAGAGAGCTCTTCAGAAATACAACAGAGAGCTTAAAGAAATTGTCCAAATGTGTGTGACTTTGATATTTATGATGGTTAGTTGCTACTGAGATGTAATCAGTGCTGACTTCAGGCCTCTGCTCTACAACTGAAAACCTGTGTGAGTACGTAGACCTCTCTAAACCTTCCAGTGATTTATCTGAAGTGTTTATTATCTGGCTCACAGATGTGTATTAAAGTGCTGTTTACAAAGAAGAGCTCAATGTGCAAAAAGGTTAAATTCTTACCTTGTGTAAACCATTGTTTTCACACCGAAGTCAACACAGTTGCCTTGTGATGTACCCCAGCAGAGGATCTGGTCTCTAACGGACGCTCAATGTATTGTTCTTGGCTGCGTCCATGAATATTTCAGAGCATGCTGAAGCTGGGTTCTGAATGTGTTCATTCATATAAATGATCAAAGGTAAGGTTTCTTGATCTTGTATGTAATAAATCCTCTGCTTTCAGGTTTACTGAAATGGAGACTATCGTAGAAATACTCGTTCCTCACGTATGGATCAGGAAGCTGAAGTCAAGTATTATGTTGGACAAATGCCTCTGGAAGTCCATGAATTGCTTGGCTCATCTGACAGAGCAGAGTGAAGTATCTCAGCCTTCGTTTACTGTGGAGTTGAGCTAGGTATGGTCTGCCTGCCTCGATCATGTCTTTGGAGATATTACTCACTGTCTTAGGTCAAATAGTGGCAGTGGAGAAGGTGCATTTGCCTGAATCACACATCACACAAGGGTTTCTCTTATTCTGCAATTCATCTAGTTTTCTTTTGCATCTTACGGGGTTCTTTACAGAACGGTGGTAAATCCTTAGAGCAAAATGGATGTGAAAGGGTTTTTTGGGTCGTGAAAGAAGTACAGAATTCTCCTCAGACAGAAGAGTCTTTTGCCAGCCATCTAAGTAGTTGTACTCACATAATTGTTTAAAAGCAACATTTTCTAAGGTTGCTTACAACCTGAAGGTATTAGAGAAATCTGCACAAGGAAGACAAAGAAATCTGTACAAGGAAGACTAACAGTGAAAGTAAAGATCAGAATCTTTTCACCCTTTCTTGGTTTCTTAAGGGGGTGTTAATTCTTTCTTGAATAACATATGACACAAATTAATGGGATTGGCAGTGCTTAAATCTAATCTCAGTCAAAATGAACACTTTAAAATATTGTAGGATGGAGATTTGCTTATCTCATGTGTATCACTGTGGATGTCCCTCATGGTACACTGGCTGAAATTTTTCAAATCGAAATTGTCTCCATCAAGGACCCCAGTAACACATATCTTCCTTGCAAAGGGCAGGGAAGCAGGGACAGGTGAAAAATACAATCTTGTGAGGCAATATTTCCTACAAGAAACACTTTCATTTCAGGATAAAATATTTTAACGTCAAATATTAACTTCTTTCATTTTTTTTCCTGTAGAACTACTCACCTTGTACTGATACGGGGAAGCTTTCAGAAACCTGTGCCTGAAGGTACCCACACACTTCCAAAATCTCTCTGCAGGACACTGATGCATGAACTTATTTTTATAGTTCTGTTTGTATCTAGACATACGTTGCCTCTCTTCCTCCTCCTATTAGGGATGGTTATCCAGAACCGCTAATTGTCTAAACAAGATGTTCATATCAGTGGCCATCAAAAGATGCTCTAGCAGTAGTTGAGATGTAACTTCTTTAAATGCAGAATAAAGCCCTTTGTGAATTGTTTCCTTTAGTTAGACAAACCCAACTCCATTGCCCTAGGAACAGGGCCTGCCATCAAGGGGGAAAAGGATTTTCTAGTATAAAGACTAACAGTGCAGATTTTTATTTTTTTTCTGGGCATGGGTCTGCGATACCAGTACCAAAGCCCCCCATCAGCTGAAATGGGCGACAACCCCATTCAGTTAGAAATCAGAGATAAAAAACATTCAATTTCCACTACAGGTGAGAGCAGATATTGGCTATTTGACATCTATTTAATGATTCTCTAGAAAAGTAGTAAGGTCTTGCCAGCTGCACCTAAGCTGTACTGATTTATTGGCCAGTGTTGCGCTGCCGGGCATGAGTTGGGATGTTGTGGCTTCCTGGTACCTGGACTCGGCACATTTTTTTGTGATCAGCAGTTTGAAGTGCTTTTCCATGAATAAATGACGTAAAAAGGAAATAGCAGTCTATGACAATCCCTGTCCATTATTAGCTTTACAAAGTACTGCCCGATTGTCTGCCAGAATTGAATTTATGTTATTCACAAAAAGTAGATGGAGGACAGCTTACTAAAATTTTTTTGTTTTTCCTTTTGCTAGTTGGATCTTCATCAGAAGTAGCTGTAGCCACTTTTGCACACAAACAAGATCACTTTTGGGAATTTTGAAAACCCCATGGGTTGTCACCCTGATGGAGGGTGTGTGCATCTTTCCTATTCAGAATTCAAGTTGTTTGGATGAACAAAAGCAAACCGGGCTTTTCAAGTTTTCAAGGCCTTACCATTCATGCTATGTCTTCCTACACTTAACTGACACATGTATACACAAAACAAGTTCCAAAATCTAGCAAATTAGTGATTGGATTGCTCTGCACATCTATACTAACCTATGTGTCACCCTTCTTTGTGCAGTTGTTCCAGAGGTTAGCAGAGAATCCTCCCCTTTCAAACAAGAATTTTGCCAACAGCAACAACTATTGACAACAGCAACAATTATTGACTGTTTGAGGCAAAGCTTAGAAGGTAATTGTTTTGTTTAACTTTATTCCATAGCATTATCCCATAACTTGTTGATGCATCTAAGAGTTGCTTGATGTCTATCTCTGCCCACTTACACATGTGCACACACTTGCCTTTGGGAGTTCACATGCTGCTGCTAATATACATTCAGAGGATTCACTGGGTTTTCTTATTTGTAAACAGAAGATGTTTGGCTTTATGTCCTGATAAAGGGAGCTATCACAAGCTGCATTTTTGAGTACATTCATCCTAGAAGCTGATCAGTTCATTCTTGCACACTTACAGCCACGGTTCAAGATGCTGACGATGCAGAAACGCCAAAGGACACAGTAACATTGCACACTGCTAACCCCCGCTGCAGGGATACTTTGCCCATTTGGAGAACCATATGCAGACCATGACATCCTTCACTCGGCAGGATTTGTGTGATATGAGAATTGCTACCTGCTACCCGACGCGTCTCATGCTGGGAGACAGGTCTATGAAGTCATGGAGCCTGGCTGTCTGCAGCCAGGACTGCTGTACTACATCCAAAGCAAGCCTGCCAGTCAGCAAATGCTGCATTAATCTTTTGGGGAGTGTTTGTTTGGCTTGTTTTGCTAGGCTGAGTTTCAAGCAACTGATAATGTGTTCACGAGCAGGTCTCCTGTTGCAGTCCATTTTTCTAAAAGAAGTGTCAAGACTGATGCTCCTAAGGTTGGGTGGAACATGGGTGCGAAGGGTTATATACGATCTTGCTCCAATGTGTGAGCTGACGGTGCTTTCGAGTGCATGCTAATATGTCTGTGTAGGTATGTTTGGGACAGTGGAGTTATAACTCTTCGACATCTGATGAGTGTTTTTAAAAATATATCTTGGACATGGTCCTTCTCTAATGGCACTAATTCTGCTGGTGGGTTACCTCACTGCACAGGAGACGTACGCTTGTTTGCTTAGTGATCGTCAAATCTTCAGACTGCTGAAGGATAAACTCTGAAGGCTTCTGAGGATTAGACAAGATAAACACATTATTCCTCCCAGGTTTTTAAGTATTGAAATGCCTGGAATTTGGGGAAATAAATGACACTGTGTCTGGCTTGTTCCTACCTGCACCTGCAGTGTCGCTGCTCCGTCCAGCTGTATCGCTGTCGTTGCAGTTCTCACAGGCCCTTAAAGCCACATCCTTCAAAATATTTATGCACTGAGTTCCTCCAAGCAAAAAGGAATGTAGATACCTAAGCACCATTTAGGTAATGAAAAATCCAAGTGTGATTCTGGAGCCTCCCAGGGGTGTAGAGCCTTTAAACAGACGGCATTTTTCTGGACTTCTTTTGTTTTTATGAAGACACTACTATTTGTCTACTTGCAAAACAGCATCTAGCAATATTTCCCCAAGAAAAGAGAATTTTAGCATCCAGGGTGAGAACAGAAGGATGCACTGGGATCTCAGGGTCTTTCAGCCTGCTTACGGAGTCTGAAAGAATGTGGCTGGGCAGTCAGCTTCTTACAAAATGATGATCTTTTATGGTGTCAGGACAAGACAAATCCAGTACTTCCCCTGGACACTTTTGCTGAGAAGAAATCATTTGCTTAAAATCTATTCTGCTAAGAGAACTCCAACGGTATTACTGCAAACAGCAGTATATTGTTTTTAAAGTGTGTTTCTGATGAAACTATATACCCTCTGCTAAAATTTAAGGTGGAAGTTTACTTGGGGAAGGTTTGGGGTGGGGAGGGAAGGGGAATAGTCCAGTGCTTTTCTGGTTTTTGCCTTGTAACTTTTAAGAACTGTTCCTCTCCATTACTGTCACCCCAATCTTGTGCCTTTTCCTAGTCAAAGTAAAGATGATCAAACAGGCAGAAATGAAAAAAAAATGTTTTGAAATCCACCAGCTTGGGGATGGTTGTACAACTTTTTGTTCATTTCTTTCTGGTTTACAATTGTCTTTGTACTCTAAAGGTTAAATCGGCTGGTTAAGGTATTGGTGTGGAAGGACCTAAGGCTTGTGGAGACCTGGTACGCAGAAAGCAGGCTGGCTAAGTGGGGAAAGCTGTTGCTCTTCCTCACCTCTTGCAGACACAAGCGCCATGAGAATTCCCTTGATACCGGAAAGTGTCGTGGTATTAGACTCAATATGTATTGGTGTGGTAACAAAATAGTTCCTCCAGGCTCAAATAAACATTATAAAACCTCCCTTCCCCAACTGCTCAAATTAGATGCAAGAGAGGGATTAGTATCTTCTACTTTGCCGTGTATCTCTTTGTGAAAAGTGATACAAAACCTCATGATCATTCTTCAGTTGTAATCTGTGTGTGTAACATAGGGCTGGACTTCGCAGAAGGATGATCATGTCCTGTTACGCAGGATACTCTACAGACTGCTAACAATGATGACCTGAACACTGTCCAGCATGGTGGAAGGTCTGCAACATGGATGGATCACAGTGCGGGGTATGTTGTGTCAGATGTGACTGCACTATGGGATGTGATGCAACGTCTACAAAATATAAGCACAATTTCTCTTGTAAAACTTATCCTCATAATTTCCTTAAGCAGGGTTTGATTCTTTTGTGTGTCTTTTGTGTTATATTCTAGAAAATAACAGAAATTCCAGGAGGTTTTCATATCTTTTGCAGTTTCTGCAGTGAGAGTGTGCAGACTTCAGGCTGGTTACTAAGAACAACCCCGTATATATCTGAGGGTGAAAAAATAATCATGTCACTTCTTTGGAACATGATCTAAAGTTCACTGAAGTGAATGAAAAGGCTCCTGTTGGTTTTAAGTGGATCCAGCCTTTACACAGTGAACAGAAGACGTGTGTCTCATCTGCTTAAATGTGAAAATGTTGTTGGTAATTTATGTTGATAGAAAGAGCACATGGTAACTTTCCTCCCCCATTTATATAACAGGAGAAAAAAGCTTCAACTGCGCAGTTCAAAAACATCAAGGATGCAGTAGCCTATTACCAGCATGATGGTAGTGACACAGCCAAGGATGAGGCTGCTTTAGGAATATTTGATGGAAGGCAAAGCATTAAGCACTGGTTTCCCATTAGGTAGTGGTTTCCCATTGCCACTCCACCTAAAGATGGCAGCTTACCATTCCTGGCGAGCAATGTCATCTTCAATCTTGCAGAAGGGGCAAAGGTTCTTACTGAAACACCTATGCTGATGTTTTCTGATTTTTATTCAAGTGATGACTATACTCTCTAAAATAACCAAGCCAACAAGTGCTGGAGAGGTTATCAAGGAATCCACCGCAGATGGCCCAGGCGGGGTGTTGTAGTCTGTGGAGGTGACAGTATACCAGTACAGCTGAACAACGGAGTGACTAACATTTGGGTGTGCAGGAGTATGTTGTCTACACCAGCTAACAATGCATTAACAGCTATTGCCTCCATGGTACGATGAATGAGGTCACCTTGGGCTGGAATTAATAAAGGACTAACGGGAGAAGAGGAAGCAAATGGCTACCTAAAATGATCTGGGATGGATCTTGCATCTTTAAGATGTCCCTGTGCTAAAATGCTTGCAAAGGGATCCCTTCTACAGCCTTCTTTACCATCATCATTTTGGACAGGAGATTTTTCATGACTCGTTTGAGTTCATTTTGTCTGATAGTCAAGAACCTCCTAATGTTTGATGCTCAAATAAATAGGGGGGTTGGGGTTTTTTTCAGGTAACATAATATTCAAAAGGTTTGAAGGCCACGCAGAAGGATATTGCATAGCAAGAAATATTGCAGAAATAAGAAGGCTGAAGCAACTCACTAGTAATAAAAAAATAACATGATGCTTCATATCTTCAATTGCTAGTTTACATTAATGACTTGATTACAATCAACAGAGTTGCTCTGCATTTTAAAATTATAAAGCAGTATTTAAACAGGTAAGAGCAAAAGGGAAAAGGCTAATTGATTTTTTTTTCTTTTTTTTAGGTATGCTGATTCAGTTTGTTTCTTTGGAACCCCTGAACAAAAGTAGAATATTAATAGAAATGTCAAGATTGAAAGATAATTTTTATTAATTGATGAGCTGAGAGCTGAGCTGGTAGTCGCAGAGTGGGATCAGTCACTGGTCAGATACCTTATGCTGGGTCTCCACATTTTTCAGCCATCTTTGAGACTAGTGCCTCACATTACACCATCCAGAGAAGACTGGAACTACACAACTTGTTGTCAAAGAAACTTGCACCATCAAAAGCCATCACCTCCACTTTCCAGACACCCAATCTCCAGACAATTAACTCCTGTGTGCTGTTAGTACTTTGTTTCTCTCACACTTCTCTCATATAAGTAGGGAACTGTCGAGCTGCATTACACTTGTTAAGGTGATAGGGAAAAGATCTAACATCTATTTTTCCCTTTTACAGATTTTTTCAGCTTGGGGAAGCTAGTTTTTACAGCCTAAAAAACAGCCAAACGCAACAAGTCCTATTACTTCTGAACTGACATCTTTCAGGTAAACCAAGCAGCTTTGGACATCCATTTACTGTCATTATTACCATTTTTTTTTAAATCTCTACTTTCATAAACAGATGTTGGGAGAGGCATAAGAACAACTGATACTTATTGGAACCTACATTTTTACATTAAAGTACACCAAATGAGCACATAACTAGAAATTTAGGTCTGGGCAGAAGTCTGGCATTACCTTCTCAATCCCACTTTGGTCTGTTTTAAGGGGTAGTTGAACATCGTGCAGACACACTGCAGAGGATGATGTTTCCTATCAGTACATTACTTGAGACCTTCTCTATGATCCTTGCAAAAGGGGGCCAAAATCACCAATTTTCTTGGTGTTTCACTGAAATTTGTCCTGTGTGGGCACCAGTGCTTTCTGACAGTGTAGGCATTTTTTTTTCAAACAAGCTGTGCACCTCGAAGACCTGCACAAGCTCCTGTGTGCCTGCTCACCATTGCAGACAGCAACAGTTGAGCTCACTCCTGGCTCTCTACAGAGTAAGAGATTTGCAGCTTCTGTGCCAAACCAGTCAAGCCCCACATCTC
>WKFP01014733.1:1851378-1871979 GCA_011057875.1 Pterocles orientalis | reverse complement strand
TCAGTTCTTCCCGTGCTCCCCTCCCCTCATATTTATAGGTTTCTAATTTCCGCTGGATAATGAATATCGCTCTTCATTATAATTATGTTAAAAGGTACCAGCATGATGATTCAGAAACCCTTGAAGATATAGTCATATTTTCAGCAACAGATGGATTTAACACTGCAGATGGAGTGTTAAGAGTGCAGGTAATAACAAACTCAGCAATGTACTGTACTGAAATATAATTGGAAAGTATTAATCATATATTGGTTACTTCAGCTTCACTAAGTAGATGTTTAATTTTCATCAATCTTTTTACCAGATTCCCGGAAAGGTTTCTATGTAGACAGAGTGTGGCTTCTAGGTGAAACGATTGCTGAAGTTATTAACGACAAAGGCCTTGATCTTGCAGGCATGTACCCATGCCTTACCCAGGCATGCAGGGTAAAAACCATTTGTGTTAATAAGGCTGTGAGACGGGGCCCCATTCATACCAGTTTCAGCTGGTGACTAGGCAGCAGTGAAAACGAGACCCCCTCTGAACTCAGGGGCTGCTGGAGGCCCGTCAAAAGGGACTGCAGGATTCAGGGCAGAAGGGAGGCGATTTGGAAAGCCCCATTTATAGAGGTGAACCATGAGTCTGAGCCTTTGCAGAACTGGGAGTTAGGATGTAGACAAAACTGGGAAAGGCTAGGGGTTTTGCCATTCCTCATTATTTTATTGAACTGCTGACCTTTTGAAACTGTCTCCAAACAGAGAAATGTCCACTGTTATTTCCATAAACCCTGCCATTTACTGTTTTTTAAATGTATCTCTTCCTGGAGGTTGTATTTGAAGCCTGGGTAATTCAGGGGAGATTTTGCTCTGAGCAGGCCATGCAGGACCTGGGCAATCAGTGATGCCTGCTTGCATACCATGACTCTAATTCTTTAATGAATGATATTTATATCTAGAATTTCATTTGTAGGACCAAAAAGGGGCTATGCTCTGGTGTGCCACCTGGGGACACGGAGCAGGGAACGCCACAGGGCACAATTCCAGCTCACACAGGGAAAATCTTCATCTGTTTTATGGCAGGAATAGAAAATGGGGGGTTTTCTTGTGAAAACAGAAACACTTTTCTTTTGAATATGTTTCTGTGGATGGTTTGTGTTCACATTCTTCTCTGTGTCTTCAGGCACCTGGTGAAGCTGCATCTCCGCTGATTTCCATACAAGTTTTTCTTTCCCTGGTGGGACTCCATAGCCATGGTGTGCCATGATGACCATGGACTGAGCAGGCTTGTAAACAGCAACATAAACATTTGATACCTGAATTTTAAGTCCCATGAAATACTTTAGCTGAATGTTTTGGTCTTTTGTTGAACTATTTAGTTTTCTAGCTACCTGTAGACCCTGAAAATGTAAGGAAAGACTGGAATTCTCTGGGGAAAGTTGACTATCATTTGATGGTACAATATCTCTGTCTTGGCTAACGGGAAAAAAGATCAAGTAACAAAATGCAACGTGACTGGAAATAACATTGAGCACGACTAGAAACCACAGGTGAACATGCTTAACAATGCAAAATTAGTGTGCTGTCTACTTCCCGACAGGCATTTGTACATCAGAGAGATATGAACAGGTACTGATCAATTGACCACAATAATCAAATAAAGGTCTGTGAGCATAAATGACTCTAAATATGGTGTCTCTTTAAGGGTACCAGTCAAGACAACTTGTTTGTAACACAGGTCCCACGTTGCTGTTGTGGGGAGGGCGCAGCGTGTTGCCAGAATGTGAAGACAAATAGTATTTTTGCTTAATTTTCACTTACTCTTGGAAATAATCCCTCCCTTATCTTCCCTTCCAGGTTATTCTGTCCAGGTTATGTGGGTGAGCAGTGAGCCCCAGAGCTGCAGCGGGGATTGCAGGCAGAGATGGGTGTCTGGAGGGAGGATCAGCAGGGATCACCTCTGAGCACCTCCGTGCAATGGATGCTGAAGGTGTTGGCACAGAGCTGCTGCATGTGACTGCCCAGGCTCTGACACGTGGGGTGACACAAAGGATAAGAGTCATGGTGCGTCACTTTTCCCGGTTGGACACAATCTGGAAATGCACATACTGGTAGGACAGACTTTTCATCTTTCTGGCAATGTTCAAACCTTCCTTCTCTCTTTTTTCTTCTTCTCCTTTTTTAATGAGAATTAATTGACTCAAAAGTGATTTAAAATGTCAGGTGTCTTAGTTTTGCATTAAATAGTATGTTTTAAAACTTGTTGTGCATTTGTAGCATGGAGTTATGTTGCTTGGGAGAGGTTCAGTCTCACTGCTCACCAGCAGGACAGGACATTTGCTACTTGTTTGTGAGGAGCAGACAAGTTAATGCATTGCATCTATACATAATAATGTAACTTTATATGCATTAAGAAGCTGTCTAGGCCTGTAGAGAAGATACTAGGAGGCAATAGATCCCCTTTAATAAATTGTCTCATGCTCCTTGGTCATCAATTACTGTGATGATTTTTTTAATTTGTGACTCATGACAATGTGATTTAGGATGAAAATTGTAATTCAAGCAAAATCACAAAGCACTAGCTTTATGAAGGCATTTTATTTGTTGGTTCGAGCTGTGTGAAATTTGCTAGACATATTACAAAATTCAGGTAAATATCTTGTATTTTAAAACTTGATAAATTATTTACAAAGGAAAAATGCCCCAAGTTAATCAATCTGATGGTTTTGTCACCGTTTGTCCCTTGAGGATTTAGAAGTAGAGGATCACGCTTTAATGCTGGTCTGCTCTCATCATTTGGGAGAGAGAAAACAAACATTCCTGCATCTCAGCTGCTTGACAGTTTCTGAACTTGAATGAATCAGCTATTGAGCTGAAGGAAATGAAATATAAATTGACATGAAGAAAATGTTCCCCCTGCAGCTGCAGAAGCAATTGTACTTGTCAAAAGCTGATTTTTATCCCTTCGAAGACCAGTATTTTGGGTCACATCATCCTATCCCATAGCTAGACTTCCTAGAAAAGTTTGGCCTAAAGGTACTGCTTTAACGTTATATTTTTAGATTTGTTAAAGTGAGTTTAATGAAAGATTGTCTTAGTTCCAGTTGTGATGTTTGGCAGCTATTTAGAAAGGAAAATCTGAATTCCAGCTACTCTTTTTAAATGGTGCTCCCGTTTCTTCCTTTTTCATTATCACAAACATGGCATTTAGTAGTCTCACGATGTAATTTAAAAATACAAAGAGTATTTTTTTTTTTTTATGACTTGTAACTCAGTAGTTTGTGTTGCAGAAACGCTTCTGTCTGGGGGTCAGACGGTTGCACCCACTCACCTTGGCTTTGCTGGGTTTGCATGCACAGCTGTGCAGTGACAACACTGTAACTTATTGCACCAGCTTCCTAAACAAATATTAAATAGTCTGGTTTGGGGAGTGATTTCAGACCATTTAGATTTGCAAGAGTGCAACCTAGACCCCTCTGGCTGCTGCACTGAATTACCTGGAATAAATTCCTTGAACTCCTGTTGCCCTATTATCCTTGTTGGCTTAAGTGGAGCCATTATTTAAATGTTATATTTTTCTGGGCAATTTCTTTGCTATGCAACTTTCCTGACTTTCCTTCAAAACTGTTCTTAAATACACAAGGAAACTTAACAGAGTTTTTTCCTGCTTCTCTTCTCATGTATGCTTGGAGAAATGAAAGAGCATTAAAGACAATCTTCTTGTAAAATGCATTCATTATACAGGGGAGAAAAAAGAAACAACTTCTTTGCTGGTATTTCAGAGATGTCTTGTCCAGAGCTGTTACCATTCAGTTCTCTACCCCAGCAACTACTCTACTGTAGTATCAAAAATTGTTATTATCAAATTAAAAGTTGTTATAAAATTTCGATTATTGTTTAAGCCATTGGAAAGGAGAAGAACTCTACTTCAACAACTTAATCTTTCGTTCAAGTTCAAAACCTGCTTTTCTCCTTCTCCACCTACTTTTAGGGGTTTTTTCCCCACCTGCGACGGCAGCATCTTCCAAGACAGGAAAGAGCTTTCCCTGCTGCTTTGCTCTTTCTCCCAGCAGCACAGTTACTCATCCCATAGGCAGGATGGACTTTTTAACCCCTGCCAGTGTTGCACTGCCTGTCTGAATACTGATCCTAGTGGGTATGTCTTCTGTAAGTAGATGCCTCCTGATTGCTGTTAAATAATGTATATCAGCTGCATCGAGCATTGGGGAAGTTGGGTCTTTGCCTCTTGGATCCTCTAAAACCTATTCCATGAGATCCCTTTAGTTTCCTTGGAGCTTTTTTTTTTAAAATTTTCTTAAAGATGTAGTTGAGTTTGGGCATGACAAAAAGTCGCTTTGGTGCAGCATTGAGACCTGCTCAATTTATAGGATCGAATGCTACATGCAAACATCTTTCCTTACATAACTGATATTTCTTATTTTAATACAGTACATTTTTAAAGCTGAACTTTGAAGCTGATCCCTCTGTAATGCTTGGTGGCACTCCCTAACTAAACAGAAGCCTTTTACTATTTTTAAAGGACTTGTACACTGTCAGATGAACAGATGCTAACATGCACCTGTAGTCTGTCTCCACTGGGAACCATATTTACCACTACTGTTTAGAACTGTTTGGAAAATTTTTGAACCAACTTCACGATGAAAGAATAGGCTTTTATGTAAAAATGCTTCAGCAAAAAGCATCTGCTTGCTATGTCTAGTTTGTTGGTTTTTCTTTTTTTTTTTTTTTTTTTGCTAGAACTAAAAATTGATGTATATCTTTTGACACAAGAATTTCTGTTCAAAATACCAACTTTCTGTGGAAAAAAGGAGATGGAGAAGATTTATCTGAGGACTTGTCAAAATTCTGTCCAGACATGGTGATGACAACTTCTGTGTTTTAGCTACTTACCATAATTTGTTGATGTTTTAGATACTCTTGTTTGATATTTGTATTCATGTAGCTGAAGTAAATGGTTTATTTGGGGTTTGTTCCTGATTTTCCCATGGGCTTTAATTTTCCAAGGCATTGCCCAATTTTTTAATGCTTTGTTTTAGGAGGTGGTGGATGAAGGCAAAGGGCTGGGGTGAGCAAGGCAACTTGGAGACACTTTAGCCTTAACCCTGAGATGCTTAGTGCTTGTATCTCCAATCAGTCATGAACTTCCAGCATGAATTTAGTATTAGCTGTTGCAGAGCACTGGGCAGGCATCGTCTGGATATGCAAGACCCAGAAAGACAAAGTCAAAGCAACACAAGCATAGAGGAAAATTAACAGCATGATCAGAAGCAGGGAGGGTCTATCATTAGAGAGGGTTAAGAATCTGACTTATTGAACTCAGCAAAACAAAGCCTGAGAGGGAGACAGAGTTACCTCCAAGCATCTTGAGAGAATAAGCAGGGTAAATAAAACCTAAACTATATAGGCAATATTGGCACAAAACCATAGACTTAAACCACCATGAGAAAATTCAGGCTGGCAATTAAAGTATGGTTTCTACCCAGCAAGGGAAAAAGCTTCTGAGCTGCTCTCAAATGGAGGGAAGAAACTTCAAAATTGGAGCATTGTCTGTGAAAGGGGTTTTATGTCCTGGGTACTGATGACTGGAGAGGACAGAAGGTGACAGTCAGATCTCTGAGTGCTCCCTTCAAAACTTTAACTGTGCTTATCCCTCCCACCACCAATGCCTCTCCACCCCAACCCAGAGGTTTCAAACTCTGTTTCCAGCTCTTGAGTTGGTTTGCATGTTCTTTCTGAGTGTGATTTCTGGACCGGTGCTCTCTGCTCCTCCCTGGGGCGTTATCCCCCCATGGACACCTTCACTCTGTCTCTCACAGAGGGACAAGTGCAGTGTCTGGTTGCTGTTTTGATGAAACTCTTCATCCACTTCTACCTCATATTTCTCTCCCAGTTTATAATCTGGGTACTTGTGTAGCATTATTTCACTTTTATATTTAAGCTCAATCACCACCTGCATATATATTATTTTTAAGTCCGTATTTAAGCCTGCATTGTTTTGGGCCAGTGGCAGGACTTATCCTGGGCTGAATCAAAATCATTTGGCTCATCGGTAAACTGAGATCTGCTGCTTTACAGACAATATATAGTATTTTCTTTGCTTTTGTGCACTACTTTACATTTTGGATCCTTTGTCATTAGGATTTGAAGCATATAGACTGCATCTAATCCAATTTATCCTGTTCATCTTGGCAACGCTTGCAAGGCTGACAGCTTAAAGAAAACACTTCATTTGACTAAGTGTTTTCAGTTTACTTCTCAAAATATTTGAAATCATTAAAGCCAGAGTACCCCTGCACTGCAATACGCACAGTCCTGACCTACTTTAGCAAGTTAATTACAATTTCTGTGATCCCACGGTCTTTGCTTATGCTGCAGGCTGGAGCGGTTTACCTGTTTAAGACTGAGCTCAGTGTTAGAGAATAATTCTCCTGGTTTGATGCTTTTTAATTTGACTTTTAAAGAAGCTCTTAGAGCAAAACTGGAGCATACTGGGGACCTGGTGTGGTGTGTTGCACTGGGCAGGGCACAAGGAAGGCTGAGTGCTGAGCTCCCTGCGCAGGTGCTCTCCTGCTGAAAGGCTGTTTGGGTCCATGGATTCGCAGCTATTTGTATTCATTGCTACCCACCAGCGGCGAGACACAGCAGAGGGATGTAGAGCAGCCCTGGAAGTGCCCTGATGAGCACAGGTGATTATGCACAGTGGTTCAGGAGCACTGGAGCATGCCTGTGCTGATGGGGTCGCCGGCTGCATCCCCATCCTCTGCACAATACGCTCGTCGCTGAGGACTTGTCACAAACCCCTCTGTGATGGCATCTCACCCTTCTCCTGCTGCAACCCAACAGGAAGAAATGTAATCCAGGCTTACTGTCATTGCCAAACACCGATCTCAGACACTGAGCAGGATGGAAGAGAAAAGAAAAAGCATAAATGAGAATAGAAATGGACCAAATGGATTTATCAGTGCAAGCAGTACTGTGTTATACCAGTGTGAGGCAAGTGCAGTTGCAAATGCCATCATAGGTAGCACTAAGGCAGTGTAAGCATCACTGGATGCTAATAAGCAGAAAATAGATCCTGAGCTCCTCAGTAGTCTTATACCTTGGCTAGTTCATGCCGCTGTGTCTCTTCTGCCAGTGCAGGTCACAACAGCTCCTTTAGTCTCCTGCACCTGAAGTTTTGGGAGATGTCAATAACTCCCAACATTTCGGGTATCTTATGACCCCGTTTGTCATTTGGATTCATGTTCACTGTAGTTAATGATTCAAAAAATATTCTGTATTATCTAATCCCAAGTTCTTACAAAAATTGCATTAAAAAATCCCATTATGAATGGCTGATTTTGCACTGCTGAACAAGACCAGGTGATTCGATATTGTGGTTTGGTAGCACTGAAGCATCTGTCTGTGACGAGGCAGCCTGAAATTGCCAGTCACTGAAGGGCAGGTGATACAGTCATGCTGCAAAAACACAGAGATAGCTTGATTTGGCACATCAACGTGATATGATTTTCCTCTGTGTTTATTTTTTTTTTCCTTTTAAGTGATTTGCACAAGACTTCCCTTTCAGAGATGTGTGCTGGCAAGTTGCAATACCGCAGAGAAGGGGAGGTCCGGAGCTGCACTAGGAGTAAGGAACTTGGAAAATGCAACTGGTGCGGAAGAGCGAACAAGGTCACTGGTGACAAGGCTCTGCTCCATCTGTGCAGGCATGCTCGTGAGCAGAAGCATTCCAGCAACAGGGTATTTTGTCATATTATTCCTTTCCTTTTAAATTTCAATAGCTGGTTATTTGCCTGCCTTTGGTTAGGAGACAAAGCTCCCCTTTGTGCAGCCACACAACCCAGCTATCTCATGTAACGGAGAAATGAAATGCAAATTTCTCCGATAAGGCAGGAATGGTGCTTGTCTGGGGAAGAAGGAGGCACTGTCTGGCCACAGGAGCAGAAGAAGGTGGTATTGCCCAGTGCCTCTGACAGTCAGTCCCTAAAGGTGGAGGAAACCACTATTTGTGGAGTCCTCTGATGTCACTGACATTAAAACCTTCTGTGTCCTTATTTCATCTTTCATAGAACAGGGACTAAAATTACCCCACTCTTTTGTGCAATTCCACAAAAGAATTTTAACCTGCACTTTTTTTTAAAGTACACAAGAAGATCCCCAACTGTCTGCACAGAGCAGTATACATGCTAACACACTTTTTAACATTGGGTCTGAGGAATTTGTAAAGGACCTGGAGAAGTTTAAGTGAGGATCATTAAAAATACTGAGCAAGGAACTCTTCCAATCTTTTTTTTTTAAATCCTTTTTTTCAAGGAAGTGGGATTTTTTTACATTGTGTTAATATTTTTCTTGATCTTTTTTTGTTCAGGTGAGGTACAGCGTAAGTGATTAGTTAAAAGATAGCAAAGTAAAAGCAAACTAATGCTGGAACAAAGGCAAACCTTTGAGTTATCATGCAGAAATTTCATTCAGTTCAGTGCCCTGATAGGAGCAATACAAAAGTGCATGATGCACATGAAGAGCTATTCAGAGTTTAAATTGGCGACACAGCCAGGGGACAGTTTAACCTCTGGCATTAGCTAGAACTGGGCAGCGATGTGAGCCAGTGCAGTAGTGCTAATTAATGCACCCTGAGGGGACACAACAAGGCATTGGCCCTGTACACCTGAGACACACTTCTGTCAGCACCGAGGTGCCAACTAGTGTTCTCTCATAAAAATAACCTACATTAAAAAAATAAAAAGGCAAAATTCCAAGTAATATGGATAAAACAAGATTTCGACTTAAAAAAATAAAGTGGACTTAGTAATGCACCTCTCTAGCACATTTAATACTGGGCAGGACGAGCTCTGCTCTAGCTGCTGTTATTAAAATGCAGAAGCTTCGTTTCCAGGCTGGGCAGCAGCATCTTTGCTAACCTCGTTTGCCCTGTTTGGGCTGAGAGCTGACAGCACTCACAACCATCGTGTCAGGGTAATCTCCAGTGGAGAGCAAGGATGAACACCTCAGGGCCACCACCTCTGCAGCTAGCACGGGGGTATCTGGGAAAGGACCTCTGCTTACACTGGTGGTGGACACAAAATAAACCCATTTGGGACTTAACAAGAGACCAGGAGAGAATTTGTTTTGTGTTCTGCTTCTGGTTTAACATTAGTAGTGCGTTGCCCTTTGCAGGCTTTCAGTCTCAATGAATTCAGTAATAAAAATCACCACTCAGCAGTCCTCAAGCTGATTTTATGACAGTATGGCAAGTCCTTGGCTTCATCAGATGACATGTTCGTGGTAACCAAGGCAAGGAAACATTTTGTCCAGACTAGTTAGAGTCATGTTAATCTGGTTTTGTCTCAGTAGATGCTTTTGGGGTGAATGGGGGATCTTAAGCAGTATCTATTTGAAATATCTCCATGTTTTTGATGAAGAAGACCCCAAGGACCATGGCTTCACATCAAAGACAAGCCCTCAGTACAGTTTGCTTGAAAAAGCTCTTCCCTCAGCTGGCTAAGAGAAGATCAATGCTGGGATTGATACAAGTGAGTATATACCCTACAGCGTACTACTATTTCTCTAAAATATATTTTAACAGCATTTAATATAGTAAGAGTGCATGGTTGTATGGGGCACTACTTTATAATTGCCTGGATGGCAGGGGAGAGGAACATTTGGCAAATCAGGCCAGACCAAATAGCATTCACTTGGTTGATCACCAGCTATTAAAATAGCATCAAATCATAGCAACCTATTTGTTTATCATTCAGTGCACAATTTTTCTGCACAGTATATTCATAACTGCTGTACCCAGGCTAATTTTAAATGAGCCAACAAAGCCATTTTCTAGCACTCTCCTGGGAAATGGGTCTGTGGACTGATCAATCTCTTTGTTTCTGGGGCTAAGCCCCCCACAAAATCAGAGCTGGTGACATTGATGTTTAACTTTGAAATAAACTAATTTGGGATTTAGGCTCATTTTTAAAGCACTTTGTGGCTTTAATCTCTTGCATTAATCCAAAATGTATTCAACTTCCAGTTCTTCCAAGTAGGTTGTATCCACCGTGTTCTCTCCAAGCATGAATGTTGAGGCACCATTCCAGATCGCTTTGTGATTTCTGTTAGAGACAACCTTCAACACCTCTTTGGTGGTCCCTTTCTTTATCACCATGAATTCAGCAAATGATGAATTCCCTTTTCTTCACCTCAGGAATGTAACAGTAACTTCCATCTTGGTCTTCAAAGTACTGATCTTCTGTTTCTGAGGGATGGTACCTCACTGCTGGGGTAGGAGGCCTTTAGAGTTATGGAGAGCAGAACAGTGGAGCTCTGGTCTATGCGATGATTAAATGATTTTAGTAGTGAGGGAAAAATGGATGAAGCTGTGGTAGTAATGAGTGGAGAACAGAGTTCTTCTGTTGTTTGTATTGCGGTAGAGCTTAGGAGCCTTACTGATGAACCTCTGGTCAAAGCAAAAGCTGAAGAATGAGTGGTACCTGCCCAAAATACCTTTTTCATACAAATAAATGGAGAGTTCAGAATTTCTCCTCTGACACTGTTCGTGTCCTCCTAATCTAGCTTTCTCACCTTTAACATAACTGCAGAGAAATGAGGGCAAATTCTGACTTTGAAGGCAGATCTAGTCTTGTACAGATTCCCACTGTGTCCACACTCAAGTGTCAGTGAAATGGGTATGTGCTTTTTTTTAGGGATGTGATGGGACGTGATGAAACCTCAAAGCCATCTTAAGGTTAGCTGAATCGTTGGCTTGGCATTTCATTCTACACGTCAGTTGATTGGTCATTTTATCACCAGTTATGAAGTGAAATTAGACAATCTCGATGCCATATGGTATACAGTATTTATAGTTTAGTATGTTTTCCATATATATGTGCTAAAGCCTGCTTCGGGGATTTGTTACGGTCCTCGTATTTACAGGATTTGGGTCTTGGGTGAAAGAAGAAATTGACAGTTGCTAATGTTTGATTTAAACTGATATATTGGAGGCCACAGGGGTGATCCCTTATTAAAATCAATTTACCCTTTCTGTCCTTCACCAGGGAGGATATTGGAGCTCCCCAGGAGCAGACCCTCTGTCCACCCAGCTCTGTTACCTCTGGTAGCATTCGAAAGGGGGTGATCCCAGGGGACAGCGGGAGGAGCCCACGGGAGGCTGGGGATGTTTAAGCTCCACACCAGCTCCCCTCCCAAACAGCCACAAGCATGCTCTCCTCTAGATCTCTGACATGTGTAGGCTTAACCCTGTCCTGTCCCTTCAAGTATTATTGTCGGTGTTAGGTTTAACTTCAGATTTCTTGCTTTCCTTCAAAATGCTCTGTTCCCCTTGACATCTTGTTAAATAAGGAGCTACAGGATTAATTATGTGGGACATTAGTCACTCAATCTGGATCATTTTCTCCAAACAAGTCTAAATGAGCACCACAGAATGGTCTTAGAGATCTTCATTTGGAGCTGACTCAAATATGATAAAATAGGAGCATGTTCTCAACCCCAAATATTAGTTGCCTGTTACAGGTACCTGCCCTGGAGACGTTAGTGAGTTCATCATGGAATCATGGAATGGTTTGAGTCGGAAGGGACCTTAAAGATCATTTAGTTCCAACCCCCTGCCATGGGCAGGGACACCTTCTATTAGACCTGCTCTTAATCCACTCTCCACCCAGCCTGTATTTGTGCTTGGGATTGCCCCAACCCACGTGCAGGACCTTGTACTTGGCCTTGTTGACCTCCATGAGGTTGGCATTGGCCCACCTCTCAAGCCTGTCTGGTTCCTCTGGGTGGCATCCCTTCCCTCCAGCATATCCACCACACCACACAGCTTGGTGTTGTTGGCAAACAAATGCTGAGGGAGTGCTCAATCCCACTGTCCATGTTAAACATCTTGTATGGTGTGAACACCCTTCATACAATTTCTTGACTGATTCTCATAAAAAAAAAATTTCCTATGCACATCTCCAACTCCAGAAAAAGTAGTAGCAAAGCTGTGCTAAGCTTTAGATCACACGTGTCGGTCTGCTCGAGCCTCACGTCCCATGTCCCACTCTTCATGTCTATCTCTGCTGCCATGCCTCGGTCATTCTGACTTGTAATGGCAGACACAACAAAAACTGGCTGAAGCTGGACTAACAATTTTTAAAAGCTGTAAATAAAAATAATGAACAACAAACCCTGAGAGAGGAGAAGCAATGTTCAATTGCCCTTTAAGAACCCAGCAAGCACTTGAACAAAGAGGAGTTAATAAATGCTACAGTCAGGTTTTTTTTGGATAGAATTCTTGCAGAATATGATTTCATAATCCGCTGTCTCTAGTGAACAACAAGACCTCTGTAAACACTCAATATTCAAACAGAAAATTGTTTCTTGTAGGCTTCCATGGCACAAAATAAAAGCTCTGTAAATCTGGGCCTCCATATGTGGTTCTCAGCTGGTGTAAGTCCCTGAATGAATTACATGTGAACAGAGAAATTAATGCTACACACATGGTGGCCAAACTTGAAAGCAAAAATTGTGACTGAGAATATACTGCAGTGGATTGTGAAGTAGTTGAAGATAAATGGAAGCTTGAGTCCTTGTTGATAGAATGCATTATTGATGCGTTTCAAGGGATACACAACTATCACAGTGAGATAGTACAATACTGAGATCACATTTGGGAGAGTGAGGGAACTCGCTCTTTAAAATCAAAGACTGAATTTAAGCAGAATGCACGCTAAAAAGGCAAATATACAATATTGCCTCTCTAATATAATTTTGAACAAAAATTGGACAAAATACTTGCCCCTTTTTATAAAATCTGGCAACTTACTGTAGCAGTAATTGTGCTCTAAAGCCACTTCTGTTAATCAGTCAACGTTGATGATGAATTACCCAAGAGTTTTGGGACTTTTGAAACAGTTGTGATCTTTTTGTTGTTGTTTATTTCCCCCTCTTCTCCTCTAGGCAGAGGAGGAGGGAAGAATGTGCATGTTACAGTGAATTCTAAATGAGGGCTGTGCCTCCCCTGTTTGCAAAAAAGCCAAGCAAAGCAGTAAAAATAATAAATAAAACACATGAAACCCTCTTTAATCCATTCATGAGCTCAAGTGTTTCAAGTAGGCCATAATATTAAGACAAAGAGTTCTGAAAGCGATGGATCAGAGGAAAGGGCTATTGCTTAAACAATGTCAGCCTATTTAATTGAATTACGTATTTGTCAGCACTGTGTTTTCCCATGTCCAGGATTCTTACTGTTGATTCAAGGCTTAAGGCCTAAATGGAAAGGGCAACAACTGCCGTGTATTTTGATCCTGAACAAGCTGTGTCCTTTGAAACGCCAGCACTCGGCGTTTGGAAGAATGCTGGAGTGCTTTGCCGTAACAGAGGGCACCAGCAAAAGAGGTAATGAAAATGTGTTACCCCCATGGATGCGACCTTGGCTGCAGCAGGCTGAGGGAACTTGACAGAATTTTTAAGCCTGGTGCTATTTCTGTAACCGTTTAGTTGCATTTATCACAGGGACAATGGTGACTGGGGTAGAGGACCAAGAATGGGGGCAGGAGCCGGGAACTCTAGACTCTTTTCCTTGAATTGATTTGGCAGGTTTTTTTAATGTATAAAATCTATAGTTTAGTTGTGGGCAATTGCAAATGTTCATTGCTTTACAATCAAAATTTAAACTGTTTCCATGTTGATTTGTTAAGCAAAATAAATGCTTGTGTTTCCCTTCCCTTGATGGATATCTTGTGCCTCGTGCTCCACAACAGGGCTGGAGGGAGCCACTGGGACTTGGACAACAGCAGCTCGGGCTGGAGCAGGAGATAAGTAAAACTTGCAAGATGTAGTCCAGGGTATCTGCTCTGTTCTACAGAGAGAGCTTCCCACCCTGGCATGGCCCTCTGTCCCAGCCACTACCGTGTACATAAGAACAAATAGAATTTTTTTTTTTTCTCTGCTGTACCCATATTGGTTTTGTTTACAGGATGCTTTTGAGAACAAGTGGTCCATGATTATGAAGAGCATGATCTGTTCATTGTACAACTCTTCGAGTGCTCTTTGCCAAAACTTTGGGAGCACATTCCCATTGGCGTGTCCAACAGGAGCCACAACATAACTGGAATAAATATATTGGCAGGGTATCCTGACTTCAATAGGGATGCTGCTAGAAAAAAAAGATGCTTGAAATTAGTCCCTCAATGCAACAGTTCATCTAATAACACTCTTTTGAGTCACTTTTTAAAATTCAACCAAATACTCTGTTAGTCTTACTGAGGGATATTTGCCCAACTTACCGTGTCCAGATCCTCAATCACCTTTCATTTACAGCAAGGGTATATGCGCCTAGGTACCTCCTTTTCCATTCCAAATGCCCACAAAATCCCATTTTTTTGGAGGCTGGAACAGTCTTCCTTGATTAGTACATGAATGACACAGATTAATGCCTGCTTCTGCTTACACTGATGCCAATGACATAAAATAAGTTGACTTTGGTGCTGTGACTCCCAATTTCCTGAATGCTGAGTGCAGAATCTGGCTATTTTAGACCAAATTGCACTTGAAGAATCATGAAAAATGTGAGCAAGGGGCATCATACTCCTTGAAACACACCACACACGAATTGGGCCAAATAAGGCACATTTTGATCTGCGAAAATCTCTAAGTTTGGGATACAATGGATGCAGTGTGTGTTGAATTTTTTTTTTTAAGCTTTCATTTCAGCATTGGATGTTTTACTTGAAGAAATGCTTTAGTGAAATACAGGTTAATAGGCTCAACAGAGCAATGATTGAGAGAAATTCTATACTTCATGTCAATGCAGGGGGCTGACTATCTTAGCTAATAGATATTAAAAATCTGCAGTGCCTCAAAGTACATTTGTCCCTGCTTACAAGTCCACGTACCTCTCTGCCACTGATCTCAGTTTTTTCCAATGATTTTTGCTGTCACTAAAAGAAATGTATTTGTTTTGCCTAAAGTTCAAAGTGAGACGATATTTCTTTCAGCTGGCTCTAGTTCTCCCAAGCTGTATCAAGGCACTTCTTTCCCTCCTGCTGAACATGCAATTTTAACAGCATTAATTGTAGGCAATTTTTTTAAGAAGTACTAAAACATGTTCCATAAATAGGAATGTTATGACCCAAGGAAACGACTTACCCAGGTGGAAGGGTCTGCTGCTAGTGCATCCATCAACCCAGCTCCACAAAAAACGTGTAGTAGAACTCCTGTGGAGTTTTACCCTGCGATGTACAGAGTGATTTCACCTTGTAATTCCAGTGCCACTGAGAGCGAGACTCCAAAACCTGCTCATCGGGCTGCTTCTGTCTATCTGAAAAGCTTGTGTGATCCTGTTACCTCTGCACTAGAGTCTTAACTTTTTTTTCCCCAACAGGTTCTAGGAAGAGAATTGCCGCCACCTCCATCCGTAGAGATTTAATTGGATGTAAAGAGGTTAAAGACTTGCGTGAGCTGGCTCAGGGGTGGTATATTGAACCCAAAGTTTCAAAGCACCAAGCTCATCAGTGGCTTATCCTTCTGCAATAGAGCAAATGGGCTGCGTGGTGACAGTGTAAAATTTGAAGGAGTTGTGGTAAAGTCAGCCTGAAAACCTTTTGCAACTCTCTGGCTAACTGAATTCAAAGGCAAAAATGTTGCTGTGGAATCTAAAAATTTCACTTGCCATCTCACCTAATTATTTTATGAACTTTTTAGTTTAAATATGATTCCAAATAACACCTGAAATACTTTATTTTAAACACTCTTTTTTTTTAATACTACTATTTCATGCACTACTTTTTTCAGGTTTTGGGGGATTTGTATTTATTTTTATTGAAGCACTTCTTTATTTTATTTTGTATTTTGCACCTCGTGCAGGCCAGATGCATTTTAAACAGTTTCTGCTCGTGTCTGAGCTCTGGTTCTGATGTGTGCAAAGAGCACGGCTGCTCTGAACCCGCTACATGTTAAAAGGGTGAATATTAACTTTTGTTTTTTTAAAGTGACTCCTTAATTGAAAAATTAAATATTTAATGAGCTACTTCTATCCAGAAGGGAGGGGAGAAAAAAAATCCTGTGGTTCATTCCAAGGTAAAACTTGTGCTGGAGTCTGGTACGGAGTCAGTGGTGAGCTGGCAAGCATAAGGTAACAGTAATTAGTGCTTGGGGGATGCTGGTCTGCACCCCCAGCTCTGCTCCCAGCCCTCAGTACCTTACCTATGACTCTTAACATATAGCCTGTGTCTGGTATTTCAATTAGGAAAACGTCTCTGGTTGTGGTTCTTTGTATAAAGTCCTTACTCCATCAACATAGTTGGGTAAAATTTGGTTCTACTGACATAAAGCCTTGTAATCAAAACAAATGGCATTTCTAATTGAGCAAAGCCCTCCGAGTAATGAAGGGCAGCAGCGCTGTTGAGATCACTGGTTCGTGTTTCTCTCCCTCTTCCGGAGACTAGGCTAATTTATTTATGAAATCAAAGCAACCCACCAGATTAGCCATATAACTAGCTAGCTGCGTTGTTTAGATTCACTTGTTCGCTTGCTCGTGATACCCAAGTGAACAAGCTATATGTCAACGAAAGCGTTGGCGCTCTAACGTATATTATAGAGTAGTTTGAAGTGCAAAAAAAAAAAAAAAAAGATCCTGCAATGGGTCTACAAGCAGTAATTTTTTTTTTCCAGCGAGCATATGCTGCAAGTGGGAAAGGACGATATAATGTAAACAGAGGTTTCATTAGCGATGATACGTGGCAGTCGCAGGGTAAAGGAAGAAAAAGCAAAGCTGGGAGCACCTGTAGACTTCTCAGGCTTGTACCTGCGCAGAAGAGGCACGTGCAGGGCTGTAATGAGGGCAATGATGGGGTCTGCTCTTCCCCCTTAGCCTACCCTCGGGCCTCCTGGTAAATGCTCAGACGGTTTGGATGCAGAATGAGTCCCTCTCTGTGCATCTGGCCTCCAGAAACTAATTTTTGCAAACAATAGGCAAGCACTCCCTTCCACTGGAAGTTTTAATATTTCTATCAAAGTCTGATGTGATATATTTTGGGCTAAATGTCTCCCACGTCCCATCATTCTGGTTTTAAAAGTTCTTGTTTAACTTTTCCAGAAATCTCAATGATTGACCTGGCTGTGTTTCCTCTCCCCTGACCTTTTCCTTGCAGCAGGTAGTGGAAGGTGCCCCACACATTACGGGGCTGACCCCACTGAACACTGAACATGTCACCTGAGCATCTCCATCATCACCCTTCCTACCAAATGGATGCGGTGGCAGAGATGCTGGTGGCATGAGCTGCTGGTGGCGTGAGATACTGGTGGCATGAGCTGCTGAGCTCAGCAGTACTTCATCCAGAGGCGCAGATTCACGGCTTTTTCCCCGCATGAACTCCAGCAAGGTCTGAATAATGGCCCTTTGGCTTTCCTCCGCTGCCTTTTATCGTTCAGCTGCTTTTCGCTGCATCAGGGCTCCGAGGATGATAGATGGCGGTGGGCTGGGCAGTGTGGGGTGCCAGCACCCCATAACAAGCTCTGGGCTCATGACAGCCTGTCTGGGCTTCGGGCAGGGCCAGGGGCTGGTGCTGGGGGGATGCGGGGCGGTGGGCTCAGCACAGGATGCGCGGGGTGCGGATGGCCTCTGCCGGGAGCCGCCACGCACTGCAACCGCCAGCCCCCAGCCCAGGGCGGGATTTACTGCTGGGAGGGGGGAGGTGAGGCCACCTTGCACAGTGGCTTGTGCATAAATTTCTGTGTAAAGCCTCCTTTTTGCCAGATCCCTTTGGTTTTGCTTTGTTCCCTGCCGCAGACCCTGCAGGCGTCCAAGGAGCATCTTTCACTGCCCTTGCAGCCTGGCCCAGCTGAAGGGAGGCAGGCGGCCACCCAAAGGCATCTGCCAGCACAACTGCCTGCAGACTCTGCTGGGGAACCAGATGCAGCAGGGGAGGGGGAAAGAAAAAGAAAAAAAAAAAAAATCCCTTCCGTGGCTTGGCATCTGCAGAGCACACGTGCCAAGCAGTGCAGGAGCAGGGGGAGAGGAAGCGACTGAGGGCTGGGGGCTATTTGGCACCCCCGCAGCCCACAATCGGTTTGGGTTTGAGCTGAGAAGCAAGTGACGTGCGCTAATGTCAAATGTTTGTTTTTTGAGATTTGAAAAGCCCATGTTGGAATTAAAAATATCCCCACCAACCGTTCGATTCTGCAGGGTGAGTTCAGTAGAGCTGAAATCCTCCCAGTAAAGGGGTCCTTTTGGGGAGGGGGTTTGCGTACAAGGAGGAGCCCCCACCTCTTCTCTGTTTTGGGAGGTGTGGAAGGTGTCCTGGGACCGTGCAGCACCAACAGTCGGCTCGTACAGCTAACAACCCACTAGACTGTTTAATGTTCAAGCCTGTACAAGCTGCTCGAAGCAAGATATAAAGCAGGTGTTCGAAGCCTCTGGAAAGTTTGCTGTCAGTTACTGTGATTTCCTCTGCCTGACAAAGACTTAAAAGCTGAATGGATCTTTTCAGTTATGTAAATGCACTTTTCCATAAATACTTATTTTTGCAGCAGAAACCAAAAAAATTGCCTGTGTGGGCTGGTGTGTCTGGTTAGGGACTGGTCTAACCCCACTCACGTCGGTGAGGTCGTGGAGGTATTTGGGCTGGCGGCGGCTGGGTCAGCTCTGAGCGTGGGTGCTCGAGGCTGCCATCCCGCTGGGGTGTGGGTGCTCCCAGGGCGGTTTGCAGGTTTTGCTGCATCCCCCCCATGCACGCTCTGCTCTCTGGTGGGCAGCAGGACTGGGACAGGATGTGTTTTTCAATTTTACAAGATCTGAATTGAATACAAGTTGTCTCACTGCAACTGATTTATCAGCAGAAAACCTTCTCCCTGCCCTCAAATTTGAGAGGAATATATTTGCACCAAGGCCGCGAAGACTAGACCATTGCTCCTTGTTTCTGGAGAGCCAGAGGTTTATTCAGGTTCTGGACCATGAGCTAAAACTCCTTTGCCGGTATGGCTGGACGTGAACCTTTTGTCTTCACTGCGAAGGATATGTGCTAGGGAATAACAGTTTGATGGGTAAAACTGGGAGGACTGGGCTTAAGGTTCACTCTCAAACTGGTAGATGTCTGGTGGCTTCAGGAGATGACGATGTCTGCCACTGGCAACACGCTTTTGGGGAGGGAAATCTAAAGGAAACGGTGGGGTGGGCTGCTTTTACATGACATCTTAGAAATCTTTGGAGAACAAGAACGTGGTAAAGATTTTGTTTCTCTGTCTCGTTAGTGGCCCAGGGTGACTTTTAGTGGATTAAGCTGCTTATTTCTAGGAATGGTTTTTCTTTAATTCAGTCTTTGCAATTCAAAAGCCATTCATTTTTTTTCCTCACTGCATTCAAGAGCCTGAAGTTTAGCAAACTCTTACCTGCATGCACTCAAGCCGTTGACTACCCCAGCTCCAGCTAAGCCCGTTCCATGAACAGGTTGATCCCGTGTTTCCCCATTACCTTGAACCAAAATGGGTCGAAAATCTGCATATCAGTAGGAAGCTGTGCTAGGTCTCCAGGAACATTGTTTCAAATCTTTCTATGGTCACTGACTTTCTAGGTTACTTGTTAAATTTGGCTTGTGCCCACCTGTGTTTTCCTACCGCATCAAGGGTTTGGCAAGCCGGAGCCACTGACCGAGTGTGAAGTGCTTGGATGCCGTGGTGACAACAGCAATGTTTGTGCCCAGGGAGCACAACATTTGGGAAGAACTCTAGCCCTACAAAGCGAGCGTGTTAAAGAACACATCGTGTGTGTGTCTCTTTTAAGTGCCCCCAAAATTTACTGAAAAAATTACCATTATCTCACTGGCGATGGAGATTTCCCATGGGACTGCTCCAAGGCACGCTGAGCTTGGCTCACCCTCTGCTCCATAAGTTAGCCAGGGAATGATTTCCAGAGCCCTGCTGTGCTGCTTCTGCTCTTGCATTTGCAGGAATAGCAGCAAGAATAAAGGATCCACCGAGGGCTGCTAAACACAGACTTAACCCCTTGGGAGGGGTCCGAGCTACCAGTCACTGCAAGGCGGGAGACCACAGAAAAGAAATATCAAAATCCTCTCCCCAAGAAAGCACGGCCGTGAGAGGGTGCGGTGGTGGAGACAGTAGCAGCACCCAGTTGGGGTGCCTGCATTGGGCTGTGAGTTGTATGGATTTGCACAGGACCTTGCCAGGCAGGTCTGGGCATCGGTGTCGCAGCAGCAACAAGGATTTATTGTGGTGGAAGCAGGATGGGCTTTTTGGGACACCAGATCTGTGGTATTCAAGGATCACAACTGATGTCTTAAATTCCAGGGAGTTGGTGCACATTTTTTGGAAATAATGTGATGACTATGTTCTAAATTTTTAGAGAATCTGGGGTTTTCACTTTAATTTCCCCCTCTTTCCTGGAGGACTGATGCTGCTGTACATGCATGATGACACAGAAGCCTAGAGGAGAGTTTTACCATGCAGCTGACAGATGGCAAGCGCACAGTCCAAGGGACACTTTACATCTACATCATGCCAGTCAACGATGAAATCCCTCATCTTTCCAGGTTAGCTATCTAAATGACATTCAGTGCGTAAAGACAAAAAAAAAAAAAAAAAAAAAAAAAAAAAAAAAAAAAA
>WKFP01014733.1:1830813-1843664 GCA_011057875.1 Pterocles orientalis | reverse complement strand
TCTCCTTATTAAACAAAAAAAAAAAAAAAAAAAAAAGGAAGATAAGTTTGCCTTTTATAATTGGAGCTGAACCCCGCTTCCCCTCCCCTTGGACCCCCTGGTGTGTGTTAATTGAGCTCCGGGACTTTTCAGCGTATTTTAATGCTGTCTCTTTTTCAGTGCCCTGGAAAGCTTTTGCAGTTAATGAGACAATAATATGTACAATCAAGTAAAAATGTCGTAAAAAGCTAGGTGAAGCTGTATGGAACCAGGATGGTGTGAAGGTGTGCGGATGTGAAGAGGGAGAAGTGGTTCACCAGCCTTCCTAAAGCCACCTCATACAGTTAATAATGTCCTATAATTTTAATTCACTTTCCTGGGCATTTCCTTCCCCTTACAAGGAGAGAATTTTTTTTTTCTCTTGAGGATGTCTTTTACCATTTAGGTGAAGAAGGTGAGAAGACTCTTTGCAGGAGTCAAATGGACATGATGAGGATCCTCAAGAGGCCAAACTAGGTGAAACATTGGTCTCCACCGTACTTTATTCTTTCTGCATGTGTGTATTCAGACATAAATTCAAAATCTCCACTGTAGCCAGAAACCAAGTCCACCTTGAAGTCTATATGGGCTCTCACACCTCCACCCTCTCCCGTACCACCCCTCCTGTAGGCCCCCAGTACTTCCCAGTGGTGAGCAGAGGTGGAGAACGTCTGTCCTGTTCTCCTCCTCCCACAGCCACCTCTGGGCAGCAGCCCGTTCTACACTGTCCCTTGTTTTGGCAGCTCAGTTTTAAAGCCTATCTCTTGTTACATCTTTAAAAAAAACAATTTTAAAAAGAAGTGAGCACGGGTGGGTACTTTATAAATGGGTGCTCTTTTTCAATATGTATAAGAACGTTGAGTTTACTTACTCAGTCATGTTTTCCTCTTTCTCCTCCTCCCATCTTCCTCCTCCACACCTGCTTTCAATCAGTCCCCTCTGCCCTGCCTGTCATCCTCTCCTCTCTGCTGCTTTTACCACAAACCCACTAATGTTATATTTCAAGTCAAACTTTCAAGCCCACGACATTTAAGCAAGTGAATCCAAAAATCCGAGCGGCTTCGCGAGCCTCACCAGGCAGGGAGCCGGCACGGCCCCAAGGAGTGCGTGGGGGATGCTGCCGACCCCTCGAGCTGCCAAGGTGCAGCCGGTCGTGGGGTTTCACCCATCCTAGCAGTTGGAGTCTGTTTTTTCCTCTAAATCTGAAAGTGCTTTTTTTTCTTTTTTTTTTTTCCTAGGATCTAAAAAAAATGAACATACCAAGGCCAAATGTTGCTGCGAGATGAACAACTTCAGACGTACGTGTCTTCTTGTCATGCATCGCATACGCTTAGTGGTGTGTGCCCTGACCATGGTGGGTATCAGGCTGAAAAAAGAAACAAATGGAAAAGTAGTGAATCAGGCTGCCTACAAGATCAGATGTGTGTTTATTTATTCTTTTGATTATCAGTATAAACCCAGAGACTTTTTAGGTAGGTTATTTTAAATAATATCTGCTTTGTGGTAACCAAACCAGTTGCTGGCTGACCTCCCAGTTCAGCAATGTACTCAGATCAGTGTGGCTTAAGTATGGGCTTGAAAGCTTCATCTTTGTGCTCACAATTAGGAACATAAAGAGCCTGGTTTTGCCCCCGGCATTAAGCGATGGGAGTGGGTGACCTGCTGCTCAAAGGGTGATCAGGAGGGTTGTCTCCGTGTCATGGGTTTTGGGGCAATCTCCCAGCGTTGCACCTCCTGGAGCAGATCTGATGGGGTTAGCAAAGGCCAGGCACCCATTCTTGAAAGGCTTTTGGTGTTTTTCGGTTTGGTGGACTCCTGTTCACACATGTCATTAATGGGGGAATGCAGCAGGGTGGCAGACTAACAGAAAACTTTTCTGAAACGGACAGCCTAGGTGAACATTGCTGTCCCCTGCTGAACATCTGAAAAATGGGAGTATCAAAAGACCTACAAGCTGCTACGGGAAACCTGGCTCTTTGTTATGTGTGGGGAAGAATGAAGTTGGGTTAAATGCACTTGCCTGTTTCATTTTTGCCTCCTTATTTTTTCTCACTTGTTTGTATTTCCTGTAAAGAAAATGAGTCAACATGAGCACTGCATCAGCCTGTGCTTGACCATGGACTTCTGTAACCCTTGAGCAAAGTGTGCGGCAGGCTGACGTCCTGTGTCCCTGGCTGCTTCCCACAGTGTTGCCCTCTCCTTTCCCTTTCTAGGTCCTCTCTCCTCCAACACATCACTTTTGGAAACACTCTGAAAATAAGTCCCTTTCAATGGAACTCATACAAATTTAGTGTTCTTCAAAGATGCAACCAAAAAGTAAGACCACTCAACTTCTCCTCCAACACAGCAGAAATGATTTGTCCAATGACAAATCCTCCAAGGGTGGTGGGTTTTAATAATGCTCATCCTGCTGGGGAAGGGGTTGGAAATTTTCCTTTCTTCTCAACTGCAATTAACATTTTTGCAATGTGAAGGCAAGCTAACTAATTCTATTTATATTTTGAATGACTATGATGTCCTTAGACTAATTTCCTCAGATAACAATCACTTCTTGAATGCATCAAGTCTCATTTATGGTTTCTGTTTGCCATGCTAGCTGCAGTGGAGAAGTGGCATTAAAAGGGTTAATAGCGAAGGTGAGCCATCAGATGGGGTGGAAAGCATGGAAACCGGTGCACATTTTCTTGTGGAAATAAATTTTTTAAAACCCCAAACCCTGACAACCACTATTCTCAGATGTTGCTGGCAGCCTTCTCCGTTTAATAGGAACCTGTTGTTTCTGAAAGTCAGTTGGCAACAATAAGGTGGCAAGAAACAGAAAAAAAGCTCCTGCAGAGGCTGGGCAAAAATAGCATTATTGTACATTGTCATCAGGAGGTTGACTGACAGCAACAGAAACTGATTGACATTATTCTTTTGTTTTTGCAACATCCTCAGCTAAAAACTTGTCTCTGCCTCTGCCTTTGGCAGGTCAACTGTTCTGCTGCCACTCTGATTCGGATATGTTTTTGAAAACAAGCAGGTTTATGATAGAAAAGGATGAAGTCGTTTTGACTAGGTAAATCATTGCTACTCTTCTTCTGTCAGGTCCATTTGTTCAATCTTCCAGCAGCCTCAATTTTCTGGGGCTACTCCTTTATAAACGTGAAAATTGCCCTGGCCCTTGAGCGATACAATGGAGCTCTTCATAAATAAATCTAGTGGAGCCAGAACCTCTGTTGCTGAGGTTTCAGCATCGCTATCGGCTTAAAGCACAGCGTTTGTGCTTACTGCTCAGTTCATTAACGCGTTCTGTCCATTGGCTCATTTGGATCTATTAACATAATTGTTTTTTCTAAACAACTGGGTCATTCTCTCTCCCCAAAGAGAAAATCAAAGCTGGACTCTATATATTTTGGACAAATCATACAGCCAGATACATGCAAGTGCTCCTCTGTGAACTCACCTGGGCTGAGATGAGATAAAAACGTTGAGATTCCACTCAGCATCGGCCCTAAGTGAGACTCACTGTGGGGCATATTTTAAAACAATATAGCTCTGTAGATTTTTCTGTTGTAAACGTCCTGTCTGCCTGTAAAACCTAGAGCAAAAATATTTTCCCAAGCTATTTTGATAGAATTCTTCTCCTTCCCCTGAAGGGCTGACTTTTATCCTATTCTTTGCTTCTTCTCTGGGCTATAAGAAGGAATATTCCCCTTTTTAATTTCTCTCCTGTTGGTTTTCCCTTTTACTCATTTCATTTTTTTTTTTTTTTTAGGTGACATTGTTCTACTCACCAAACCTGTAACTTTAACAGAGGGTGACAGGGTGACCTTGACGACAGATGTTCCTGTGGCAACAGATGGCACTAGCAAACCCGAGAAGCTGCTGTACGCCGTCTCCCTGCCACCTGTGCGTGGTCAGATTGAGCACATCAATTATCCCGGCGTGCCCATTTCCAGTTACAGCCAGTTGGATGTGGTGGCCCAGAAGGTCTCCGATGACCACGACAATAGCCATGGGGCTGGTAAGGAGTCACTCAGGTGAGAAGACCTTCCCTTTGCACACCAATGTGATGAAAAGCCCTCAACCAGCAAAGGGTTAAGCTTGCATCTCTTCCTCCCCATACCAGTCGGTGGGATATTTAACGACCGCTTTGGTTGTGGGGACAAGGCTGCTACAAACAGTGATTTTATCATTACGGTGTTTATACACTTTATTAACTGTAATAGTGAAACTGTACGGCCAAAGGCAATAGGCGTCTTGCAGGCTTAATATTGGGGTGTACCCAAGTTGGTTTTCGTGATTAATTAGCAAGTGAAATCAAATTATTTAGGTACGTACAAAGAGTCTACCAGGTTTTTCAAGGTTGCCAGCGGTGGAAAAGGAAAAGTAAAAATTCCCCATCTGCAACTGTTGTTGCTTTCTGGGCAGTTCATTCTCCTGAAGGGGGGAAAAAAAAAATAATAATCGTAACATTGTCTGAAATGATCAGGAGAACTTAATCCAGATGGTGGTGTCATTTCTAAGAAAAAGCATATGCTGGCCATTATGATACTTAAATATAATGGTTTTACATTCCTCTAGTGGGCACAAAAGGCACACAACAGAGTTGGCGGGGTTTTTTAATCTTCCGAATGGTGGCAGCGGTGGTGGAGTGGTGGGAGATTTTATCTTCCAAATGGTGCGTTTCCCAGAAGATATGGCAAATTCAATTGAGGAGACCCTGCTGTAAAAGCCGTGCTCCTGTGGAATGTAAATTTGTGCCTTCCTCTAACCAGTAACAGTGGTTAATTTACTGCCCTCTCTGGATTATCATAATTTTCTATATATTCTTCCGGCTCTTGCTTTTTTCTCTTTTTTGTCACTTTAACATGTTTTTCTTTCCGATTTGCTTTAAAAGTTATTTACACTCCCTTTGCAGCAAAGTGGGCACTATAACTAATTTTATTCTTACCATGATTAACTATGAATAATTTCCTAAGAAATGAGTCAAATTAACAAGGGGAAGAAGGAATCAATAAATTATGAAAGCAGCCTATTTCTAAGTGGGGTTAAAACCACCATTAAATAAATCACAGGCTCTAAATGATGACCTGCCTTGGATATGGAGGGGGGCAGGGAGGGGAAATGTCCATTTAAATTGTGGTGAAAGGAAAAAATGTGGCCCAGCATCTGTGGCCCCCCCACACTGGGCAAGGAGGGGGGCAAGGAGCTTTGGGAAAGGACCCCGGACAAGGCAGAGGAGAGAGATGAGGTTTCCCTGTGTTGGTTGCCACAGCCCAGATGCGAGGAGGCAGCCAAGCTGGGATCAGAAAAGTGCTGGTTTTTGGATGTGGAGGCATAAATGTTGTTTAATAGCACCTTCTGCCTCCATCCCTGCTCTGCGCCGCAGCTCAGGAATGCAGGGGCTGACCCAACCTTGCTTGAAATACCTGAAATGTTTTCACTTTGCTTTGATTTTTATCTTTTCCCGTTGGCTTTCACAGGGTTAGTCACAATTTAAACTATTTGGAGACAATTTCAGGATCAGGCCCACAATGCTCCCTGGCTGGTTTGTGTTATATTCTCTTAATCTTGCTTTAAGGATCATATTTTGCCTGATGGCACACTGAGTGTTACCTGGGGCTTGATTTCCACCTTTTTTGTTCATTCAGACTTATAAATCCAATTTTCGCCCAAGGAATGCCATCATTTTTGCAGGAGAGTGGCTCATCCATCTTTACACCCATACATAAAGACATCTTTAAACTGTAGAAAATTAGGCAGAATTTCCTCCTCAAGTTTTCTATGGAAAAGAAGGCATCAAAACACTTATTCCCCAGATAAAAGAAGAAAAGAAAAAAACAAGAAGGGAAAAGCAATTCTGCTTGTAACCTCCCATTTGCAATTCTTTTTACGATCTTTTCTCCTCCCCGAACACATGTATGATATGGCACCAGCACACTGCTCGCTGGGAAGGGGTAATGTGTTATCTTGCGTTGTGGGCCAAAGATTGTCAGCTGGTTTAAATCAGTGTATCTACATCTGCTGAAATGATGCTGTAGCCATTTAATCTGGTTCTGTGGCTTATAAAGTTAGTTCATAAAGTTGCTGAGAGGGTCTCTTTCCTAATGGACTTTGTGGTCATGGGAGCTCATCTCTTTTTTTTTTTTTTTTTTTTTTTTTTTTTGGGAGACTGGGGAGTACCCCGTTGATTCAAGGTGATGTCGTGTCTCAAGACCCATTTGTCCTCCCTCTCTTTTGCCCACCTGGCTGCTTTGGGCAGGATTTGGTGCAGGCTTTTTGGCAAAGCTATGCCTGAGATCCAAGAGCCACAAGGCACAGCAACGGCTTCATGCCCGCAACATCCCTAACCATTGGCAAGAGCTGGCACTTCAGGGCTTCCTCCAAAAAAGGAGGAGAACTAGTGAAGCCTCGTGCCTTTATCCCTCCCTTCTGGCTGGCACTGGCCCAGGGCAAGCCCATGAGCATCTTCACCCTTGTGTCCTCCATGGTGGCCTCAGTGAGTGAGTCACGTTTATCGAGTGCTTCTGCACTGGTTTTCAATCTTGGTCTTGCTCTTTAAAAATAAATGCTGCTGAACAGAGTAGTGCTCTCCGAGCAACCAAGAATGAAGCCTCTTTTTTTCTTGAACACAGCTGAGCATGTGTCCCCGAGGCATATGGACATGTGTGGGGAGGACAGATCCATGCGATGGCCGCAGAGCTGATCTCTGCTTCCTGCTGCTCTTGGGGGACAGAGAGACGGGGGACATGGACGAAGGGCAGGGAGCAGAGGAGCCGCAGCAGGGGCTATGGGGGTGAGCTGGAGGTCTGAGGACAGGATTGCGTGCCGATCTCTGACCCTCTGGGATCGGGACGGTGCACTGAAACACACCAAACACACTCCGGGTCGCTGAAGGGAGAGCATTGCCGAAAGCAATTGCAAGGGTAGAACTGGAGCAGATGGGCCAGTTGTCCCTGCAGGGTGCCATCTCTGCCTCCCTCCTCTTTGCATTTCCTTCCAAAAAAAAGTATTTATGGGCAGGTATGGGACTGCCTAGCACAAGCTCATCAGTGGCCAAGTTGTCTCTGAAGAATCTACAACCTTGGCTGCTCTCAAATATGAGGGAGATGCCCAGCAAAGGGAGGGTTTAGGAGGAAGCCAAAAGCGAGGGCACCCACTGCCTGCCTCTGCCATGGGGATGCAAAACGGGTCCAGCATCTCTGCAGGGAAGGGTTGGGGGGTTAGGGAGAGACACAGGGCAATTCTTTCAGGCATGAAGGAGTTAAAACACAGGGATTAAAAAAAAATCCTTAAAAAAAAACCAACAACACTTACACACACACACACACACACACTCTCACACACTCTCACAAAACCCTGCACCCTAAATTAATTTCTGCTGGTAATCTATATCGGGTTAAATAACGCCTCATTATTCTGCAACACAGCTGAGGCTTCTCAAAATGTTTATCTTGTTTTGTAACTGGTACCTTCTGGCATATTCCAGTGCCAACTCTCCTAGCTCTTGCTATATTTCATTCTCACTATTTTTGGAATGGAGCTGCTGGTTCCAGGTGATTTAATAAATTGCTTTTTTTTGTGTTCCTTTTAACTTACCCATCTGCTCAACACATGCGTAACTTGCAATCTGTCGGCAGTTTGCAGAAAGACAAACTGTCAGAGCTGCATGCATTTGACAACTTTGTTCCCAATTAGATTAGTGGTAATTTTAACAGATTTCAGGGCAATCGAAAAAAGGCATGACATGTTATTAAAGCATCAATTTTGACAGACCCAAGCACATACAATTTCAGTGTAAATTATTTTAAATGCTTTAATTAAAGCTATGAAAGATTTACCCTTTTAAGCGGTAAGTGATTGCAAGACAAATATAAAGGGAAAGTGGATAACAGAGTTTCCTAAATGGTTTATGCTGCGCATGGCAGTCCACAAGTCACCACCACCATAATCTATGACTGTAATGTCAGAGGCATAGTTAATTATTCATAGCCTCATCTCTGGAGCAGACGTGATTAAGAACATGAGGAGCATTCAGAGATCTAAGCAGTACCTATGAAAACTGGTGTTCGAGCCCCTCTAAGATCAGATGCTGTTAGGAAAGAGTTTAGGGATATCTCACATGGTGGATATTTTTATAAACATGCTTTCATTTTTGCGCCAGTTCTGCTCTGGTGTAGGTGGCCAAAGCCCAGTGGTCAGGATGATTGTTGATTTAGAGCAAGAGGGGATTTTCTGTACTCAAAAACACTTTACAGGCTGTACAAACCCTGTAAAAAAAAAAAAAAAAAAAAAAAAAAAAAAAAAAAATAAACATTTATTATTTAAACAGAGTACAAAACTCTAAATTCGTCACTCCGGGAGCACTGTGCCACATGTGTAGCCCATTTAACCATTTAAATGATTTCGCGAATTATGGCCTCCTTCCAGCAACCTTTGTTCAGGCAAGACTGACCTTGGCTTTGTGGCGAGAGGGCTGGGCTTGGCCCCTCTTACCCAGCCCTTGGGTCCCAGCTGGAGGACCACCAGCCTCCCCGCAGTCACACCTTCATCGTACACTCAAATGTTGGTCTGAATTGGAGCCGAAACTTTCCAGGAGGATCGCTCCAAGGGTTTTGTTTGTTTTCTGTGTGGCTGGCTGTGCACTGCAGGGCTGTCTCGTTGTCAGATTGTTAAATGTGTGTATAGCTTTAGCATATAAACTATTGGTCCCACAACCTGCACTGAAAGTTTATTTCCTTTTTAATTCAGGGGTCGTAGGACTTCCTGATGCTATTTAGAGTAAAAAGCAACAAGCACACTGTTCCCACCCTTCCCTGTTTCTCAAAACCAAGCTTGCATGCATCTGTTTGGGGTTCTTCTTGTTTCCTTTGGGGACAGGTATGACTTGGTACAACTTTCTGAAAAGCTTCAAAGTTTTTCTTTGGATTTTGCTGACCTGAAGCGTTGCAGTACCAAAATGCAATGGAAGTGAGAGAAGCTGCTCCAGTGAGGGCTGCGGGTAGAAACTGCAGGGAGCTGGCCAGACCCCATGGTCTTGTGCCTTTTCCAGCTGTTTGACTGCTGGAATATGCGGTGATTTGTAACTGGCACAACGAGTCCAGCAAATAAGATGAAATCCTGATGGAAGTGTCTCACCACCTTTAGGACTGGTTTTGATCTGCTTACACATACTATCACTCTGTTCTCTGCTTTGCAGGTCTGTGAACCAAACCTTAAATGGTTTTGCAGTTGGGACAGCTCCTAAATCCTCTCCAATCCCTTCCTCTAGTGTCCTTCTTGTCTGGTGTGAATCAGTGAGGCTCCATTTAATCCAATCAACCTACTCAAATGTGCATTGGTTTAAGATCCATCACACTGTGTCTCAGTTGAGGAGCACCAACCTCTTGGGATGTCTGAGTTTGCCATGAAAAATCACCTTCCTTCTTAAAAATCGAAGGAGACCGTGCATCAGAGATCAGAGTGTAAGAACAACCTTCTCCTGGCCAGCCCCCAAATCCATGATGTTAGAAGGCCAACAAGAGAATGGGGCTAATGTGATGGGTGACGGGCAAGCAGATAAACATGGGCAACTGGAGAAGATTATTTCAGTGCTGATAACAGAACACCCATGCTCACTCAAATCAAAATGCCTGCATGGTGAAGCATGGCACGGGAATCCTGATCAGAGGTCCTTCACCAGGCAGCCCTGCACAGCCTCTCAAAAAAACCTTTCGTTTTTTTTATTTTCTCCTCCTGTTATACCATTTGTATGTGAAAGAGACTGTTGTACATTAGGGCCAATTCAATAGGATGAAAATACTCCACTGGCACAAGGGAGGTGCCAGGAAAATTGCAAACTTTTATTTCATTGGTATGGAGTCAATCATGGTTTTCTTGTCAAGAGACCAAGAAAGGAGCCAGTAGGACCTGTAATGCAGGTGAGTCACTAACTGTCTACAGTGGTCTTCCAATGCACCACTAAATCATTTTGAATGACAAAAATATCACGTAAAGGCTGACTTAGCAGGAAGAAGGCTGGAGAGGGCAATCTCCTAAACCTTGTGGTCTTCTCCTGGCTCAGTAGTGTTTCCCCTTCTGAAGGAGCTCTAATAATTTTGGTTCAAAACATGACACAATCAAGAGACTAGAGAGCTCAACTTCATGACATATTAAAGTCATGACAGGGGCTCAAAAAGCTTGAAGTCTGAAATATCTTCCAACTTTTCTAAAACTTTCTAAAGATTGTGGGCCTATTAGAGTTTCCGAGATCAAATTACTGGTGAAGGTAGTCCCTGTAAACTAAGCAGAGACCTAAGATTGCTTATTTAATCAAGTCACATACAAAACAGAGCAAAACCCTGCTTGCATACATATCGAGCTTTGCTGCCTCGTCTATTTTATAATATTTTGCAATTAACAGGCCAATGTTCATCAGCTGATAAATAATTAACAGCTGTTGTTGTTTCTAGGGCATGACGTAAAAGCCTTACATAGGACAAAAACTAGCTTGAGTTGTTTGCCAAAACTCTGACCAAACACACATTTACAGCTCACAAAAACAAATTTCTTTGAGATGTTGCACTTTATGGTATGTCCTAGGGAGTCTGCCAAACTTATTAGAAATAAGTACTCACCTACTCTTTTTGTCAGCCAGGTATTGGAAATCTAAGATGGAGGCTTCTCTTCTTTATTGGCATTATTCAGACAAATCAAGAATCCAAGTGTAAACGCTAAGGATTTTTATGATTCACTTTCAGCTCTCTACTACCTATAGTTTTCCTGACATTAGACACGGGATTGTTTGATCTTTGCTCAAAATCTGCAGATCTGGGAAGATCTGAATTTGGTGAGATGTAACCATCCCTAGCGGGTTTAAACAAATGCAGTGGTCTAGTTGTTATTCGTCTGAAATAACTAAAAATTGACTTGCTGTAAAGTCTGGTTACAAATGGGAGATGCAGAAAACAGATCGTTTGGAAACACCCTTTGAATGCGTCTCGCTGACTGTCTCGTCAGCTTGCAACTCTTTGATTTGCTGACTTGCATCTGTTTCGAGTGAGGGGAGGGTCTGCATGAGCCATGAATGCCAACAAGAGGAATGTCTGCAACCGAATTCGTGCTGGAGGAGAGTTCAGTGGCTTCCTCCAAAGCTTTTCTGCTTTATTTATTTTTATACTCCGTAGTCATCAAGCAATTACGAGCGCTCTTGGCTGAGAGAGGGGGATGGCTCCTGTTTACAGCACACACAGTCATCTATGATTAAGCAAGTTCATGCCGTGTTCATGCAAGAGTTCAGTCTCCCACATAGACAAGCTTTACTCCTGTTGTAAAGGCTTCTACTCCACCAGAGAAGCGTGTTTCTTGACCATGGTTTTATCCAATAGTTTCACACAGTTTTTCAGATATCCTAACTTCAGACAAAGGAGCATCGGAAAGAGAAGGGTCAAAAACTTCAATGTCTCCAAATTAAAATTGTGAAGCTACTGTAGACAGTTGAGGATAGACGTGATGTATTTGCAGCAGTGAGTGTCACCGAAGAGGTTTTCTGTAACATTTTGTACTATTTGGAGTTTCCTAAGTGTTGCAGGCTTCATGCCCAGGTATATCGGTTTGCTGTAATCCAGCCAAGTGACCAAGGTGTGAAAAACTAAGGCCAGGTCAGTATCTGCCAGGATGGGATGCAGTCTCCCAGCCAACTGGGGATGGTTGGAAGTGATAATTGCTGCTATGAGAGAGATGAATGTACTTGTGCATTCTTCTCTTTTTTTTTTTTTTTTTAGTAGGAACTCAATCATGAATCTGTGCTTTAACCACAAACTTTTCCAAATTCTCTCCTCTGCATACTGACATCTCCTGTCTCACTCGGGTCCAGCTTCACCTACGTTGTGTCTCTCTCATGTTATCTTGATTTAGCATTGGTACCCCATCCTGGTATTGGCATGATTGCATATGGTGAAAAATAGAGATGTGTGCTTTCTGTGCCTTGCCAGCACTGAGACCATTTACCCTCGGTTGTGTGTAAATATTGAAAGAGCTGGAGATACGTCCTGGCTGATTTGATACCCCAGGGTAAAGATACAGGCTCAGACTTCGCTCTGGACTCATGCTGCTTCTTGCAGGTGAGATGGCAGTGTCAGTGTACGTGGTGTTGTATAAATACAGAGAGATCTGGAAGGATGACAGTAGATCATCTTCCTCTCCATTAATGGGAGGGGACTGCGGGCTGGTGGCAGCAGAGCTGTTTCAGCTCTGGGTCTGGTGTGAGTCCAGTTTGCGCTAGGCTGGACCATGGGTTGCAGTGAAAAAAGCATTCAGTTTCCCAGTTAGGGCAGTCTAACCATCCTGTTCAGATGTCAGAGGTTCATCAGGGACATTAGGTTACTAATGTATGTAGAGGGGACTTCTTCAGAGGTGGTTGTTTGCAGGAGCAAAGAAACATTCCTTTGCTGTGTTACACCGGGACTGTTTGGTTCAAGGGGAACACCAGTTGGTTTTGACTCTTCCTTCAAATCATGGTGGTAAAATCAGGATGGTTGGTGGCTCCCGTTGACTGCTCAGCTCTTTACACAGAATCACAGAATCACAGAATGTTAGGGATTGGAAGGGACCTCGAAAGATCATCTAGTCCAATCCCCGTGCCGGAGCAGGAACACCCAGATCAGATCGCACAGGAACGCATCCAGGCGGGCTTTGAATGTCTCCAGAGAAGGAGACTCCACAACCTCTCTGGGCAGCCTGTTCCAGTGCTCTGTCACCCTTACTGTAAAGAAGTTTTTTCTCATATTCAAGTGGAACCTCCTATGTTCCAGCTTGAGCCCATTGCCCCTTGTCCTGTCACTGGATGTCACAGAGAAGAGCCTGGCTCC
>WKFP01014733.1:1802698-1826101 GCA_011057875.1 Pterocles orientalis | reverse complement strand
AAAAAAAAAAAAAAAAAAAAAAAAAAAAGCAGCATTTCAGCATTTGTCTGAGAACAAATTTCTTCATGTCTATTAAATAGGAAGTCAGTGAATAAGAATGAAAGAGTGAGAAATACTCCTTAATAATTTGGGAATTTGTTGATAATAGCATAGATCTTTGCCCCAAAATTTGAAATTCAAGAAACTAGCCAACTTATGCAATATTTAGAAAATGTGTGATCTTCTGATTTTTCCAGTGGAAAATGTTTAGGAATTTGCAGAGCAGTCTCTGTGGTGGGTTTAGATGTACAGATTCACCAGGTCTGTCTAGGTCCCATTGATGCTGCAAAACCCAAATCCCGTTCCTAACTAACAGGGCTCTCCCAGGTGAGGATTGAGGTTGGAAAAGTGCCCCCATGCTGGGTCCCTTTCCAGCCTTTCTCACCACTTGTCCTGCACTGGGATGGATGTCCAGGGGAAGGAAGTAATTTCCCCAGGCTTCTCCTGTTCCCTGCAGCTGGATCCGGACTTGGCTGTGAGCTGGGCACAGCCCTCACGGTTTAGGAGGTGATTCCTGTAAGCCCAGAACAAGGCTATTTCATGCTGTTAGAGTTTTGGCTTTCAAAACCTTGGCTCCCTGCTCCTGCTCTCTGCTGAAACCCTGACAGGGGGCTTTGTGGTTGCCTAACGTGAGTTTACTCCTAGTGCAGATCCGGAGTATCACAGAATCCTGCAGAACTGCTCCACCGTTTGACCAGACTATGTTGGGTAGGACACTTGTCACTGTCTGTAGTGTTTTCAGTAATTTTCAAAGGACAGTTGACTTTTCCTAAGTTTAAAACATATTTCTATGGAAACTGTGAGGCTAGAAGAAAAATTTGAAAAAGTTTAATACCTAATGGTAGCCAAGATAATGGCAACAGGCAGACGTACAATGGTGCATGGGATAGATGCCCATCATCCTAAACAGTTGAGCTGCAGGTGTAGGCAGGTGGACTGGAGGATACATCCACAATTCCCCGCTCAGCCTGCATGCCCCTGCACCCTTCCGTGGTGCTTAGCAGCCTGTCGTGCCCCCCAGGACCGTGGGCAGCAGTCACAGCCGCTGGTGCTAGGAAGCAGCTTGGGCAAACTGGAACCAGGGAATTGTAACGTGATAAAAGCACACGGAGGAGTAAAGCCTGCACAGCACACTTGGTGCAAACTGCAGCGTGTCCTTGTCTGGGTGCAGAGGTCGGCGGTGGTGCAGCGCTTCCACAGCAGCGCCTGCATGGAAGCTATTTCCGACTCCCATAAAAATCTTTATGTCTCTGTGATCAGGATTCGGGAATGCAAATTTGCTGTGTCAAAGGAAGATGCTGCTGTAAATGAATTAGTACAAGAACTTCTTATTTAAGAAGTGCTGACTCTGCACTCTCCCCTGTGCCCTCGCTTTTAAAATTGAAGTCTGGGTTTGCTGCTTGCTATGATCTATATTTAGATACTTGTCAATGAAGTTTTGTAGTCACATGGCTGCATTCTTGTATGGCTTTGTGAAGCTGTTTTTTCACATTATAGAGATTTATACGTTCGGCTTTACATATTGCAGGTGTTTCCATGAAAGCTCGGGATGGCCACATTAAGGGGGATGGCCTGAAAGAAAACCAAGAAGTGTTTAAAGTTATACTGAGCACACCTAAAAACACTGCCCTGGGCAAAAGAATGAAGTCACTGCAGAAACGAGGGAGTCGCAGACAGGTAAGACTGATGGATGTCGGCTTTTCGGCAACACCTCCTCCAAGCAGAGGGTGGAGTTGTGTAAGGGGACAGCATCCCTCTCAGGATGTGTCCTGTGCGATGCTCCCAGTAAGCTGCTGAGCCCCCAGCAGAATATTTCCAAGTGTCAGAGAGTGCTGCAGTGCTGAGCTCATGCTATGTAAATGGTAGCCTGATGAATTATGTGCTGTACACACTACACACAAATCCTGTCCCAACCAGCCCTGGAAGAGGAGATAGCATTCTTGCCGGTGTGTCCTCTGCTCCAGGAACCTTGCCAGGAGGACACACAATAATTCATGCTCTGCTGATGCTTTCTAAAAGTTGCAGCCTGTACCTTGGCTGCTGTGCTGCTGTCCCCAGCATCCATGTCACCCCCTGGCCCCTCTGAGCCTGGTGGCTCACCGCATCCCCCTGTGCATGTCCTGGGAAGGTGGATGTGGAAGTCCTGCCTTGCCTGGGCTCAGCACCACATCAGACAAAAGGTCAAGGCTCTCCCTGCTTTCAGGCTGCACCCAGAGCTGGCTTGACCCCAGCTTTGCCCTCCTGACTGCAGAAACTCGACACAGAAAACAAGGTGGTAATTCACAGGGCTTCTCCTTAGCTGAAGAACCCCTCCAATCTCTGCTGAGTAGCAGCTACCAAAAGCAAACAATTATCAGCACTTAGTTTAACCTGGTTCAGAACTCACCAAAAAGCCGTAATGTAGGCAGTGCTAGGGAAACAGGAGATTTTCCAGGGGGCAGGGGCAGGCTGATAGTGTGGGACGATAGGGGAATTTCACAGCAAACTAAAATACTTCTGAAACACTGAAGGAGGATGGCAGAAGTTTGGGGCAGAATGGTGAGAAAGAGTTTGGCTGGGAGGGAAGAGACTTTTTCTCCACTCTCTATTCATTTTTCCATGGAGTGCTGTAAGCTTGGCCCGAGGACCCCCATGCAAACCCCCAACCTCCGGATGGGGCAAGGCAAGGTGCAACCCAGGGCAAGGAGAGTAAGCAGGACCAGGAGCAGCCAGGTGGGTAGATTCCCGGACCAGCACAGCCAGAGGAGCCAGACAGCTTTTTTTGGAGGCTTCTGCCTTTTGGGGTGCTTCTTGGGGAGCTAAAACCTCTCCGATTTCCTGCTGCCACAGAGAAGGCTGGGTGCTGGCCCAAGTGTGGGTCAAGAGTGACACCCTGTGGACAACTTACTCTTTTTCGTAACTCCTCCAGGATTTCTCTCCTGCTGGTTTTGGGGGTTGGTGGTTTTTTTCTTCCTTTTTTTTTTTTTTTTTCCCCCCTCTGGTTTTATCCCCCCCGCTCCCGCTTTGTTTGCACAACCCTACTCCAGCTTGCGCAAGCTTTGCCCTGCAAGCCCCGCAGTGCACAGGGACCAGATTTCTCACCCCTTAAAAATGAGGGGCTAAGGAGAGGGACCTCAAATCCTTCCCTTCCCACTTTTCCCCTTTTTGTTGCTTTTTGCCTTATCCCCATTTTTCACTGGGGTTCATCCCCCTCACTCCCGTCCGGGGTCCTCCCAGCTCTGCTGCTGCTCAGCTCATCCGCTGCAGCCGGGTCTGCTCCTGGGGCTCGTAAATCTACCGGCTGCTCCCAAAATTTGGCAAGTATAAAAACTAGGTTGTCTGTTAAATTGGGAGAGAAACTGGGTGGACTTTCCCGCAGCCACCCCCATGCCCTCCCTTGGCCTTTGAAGCCCCCCCCAGGGGGAGGATTCCTGCCCAAACATGAAAATTCCTCAGAATAGAAAGAGTATTACAAGGGCTGCTTCTCTTCTGGGCATTATGATGGTCCTGTCCCAATGTCAGAGCCACTGGGGTTGCACCAGGCTGTCCTGATGCTCTTGGTGTTATCCCCAAGAAGGAAAATCTGATGTCCCAGAAGAGGCTGATCAACATCAGCTGACAACCTTGAGAGAGTACAGCTCTATTTTAAGCAACAAATAATTCAGTTTTATATTGGTGAGAAATTCCTCGTCGCTCGTTTAGTTGTGCGGGTCTAAAAGAAACCATAACATTTTGGCATGCCTGAGTGCTGGGAGTGGGAAAGAGAGGGGTTTCAAAATCCTTCCTTACCCCCGGCAGTTTAACCCTGACAAGTCTGCACCCATATACACACATATATCCAAAAGCAGAGACTGGATGGAGATTCCTTAATACCTGCAATAGAAGCAAATATAACAGCAGTATTTTTTTCCAATAATATTTATATGTTGCCATTAACTCTACTTTAGGTGGTAGAGGTTAGGACTTTCAGAAAATGTAACTTCAGCTGCTCCAACTACCACATGTACTTGCTGAAAGGACCTGCAGGTTTCACCTGGGCAGCCTACGCAGATTCTCTGCCTTCTCTGTTGTATGCAAAATCTTGAAGAAGTGGTGTCCTAGAGCAAAAAAAGTCTTTTTTTTTTATGCCCTTATGCCATTTCCAGCGATTGAGGCCCAAGCATGCATCCTTGGCAGATGAAAAGAAAGAGATCAGGTCTCATAGCCCAGCTGTGGGAAGCTGTAGAACAAGATTAGGGCAGCAAAATCTATGTACCATGTGTGGTACTCTAGACCTTTAAAATTAGAAGTCTGCACCTGAGCAGGCATCAGAAGTGCTCAGCAGGCATCAGAAGAAAAAAAAAAAGTTGAAAAATTTCCAAAAAGTCTGCATTGTCCTGGGAACTTCCTAGTGAACATCAGAAGCAGGAAGAACCACCAGGTAGAATACGGGGCAAGGAGCTGCTGGTGGCTGAAGAGTAGGCTGGTTGGTTAGGTTGACTTCACCAAACACAAGGAAGGTTGTGGCAATGCTACTGGGCAGTGGGAAACAGGGGCTAGGGACCCCAGCGTGAGCACAGGAACCTGTGGGCTGTCTCTAAGATGTGTCAAAACGGAAAAATTCCATCTTCTCTTTTGAGATCCAAGGCTACATCTTGGTGGGAAATATTTCATCCCAAATCCTCTCTCCTCAGGTCAGATTAGGCCACTCTTCCTACAGAAAGATCTTTTCTTGTGTCCCTTTTGGTGTTATTGCACGGTGGGACAATACAGCTGTGTGCCATAGAGCAGGTGATATCGTTCACCCCAGAGATGGCTGCAATTCAAAGGAGATTTATTGCTTGTTGTCTTCATCCTTGTATTGGATGATCTTGCTAAGGATGTGCAGCCCCAGGTCCTCCTTGAACTGGAGACTCAGGGGGGGGAACTGTGCAACAGCCCAGTATGACAGCTATTGGCAGACTTAGAAACCGAGTCAGGCCATAACAGGCTGGTTTGGAATTTAAATTTGGTTGATTTGAGGTAAATAAAATTGTGCTGCCTTGTTTTCAAAAGATCATTTACTTTTTTTGGGGAAGTAGAGTGTGCTTTTGGAAAGCGTACAGGCATTTTTCAGGATGGAGGGCTCCGTGTGCAACAATCAAGATTTTACCTTTTAATTAACAAAGCTTTATAAAGAATTTCAATTCCGAATTACTAAACAAAGAAACTATACAAGCCCCAAATGAGATCTAAACAGCTTCCAAAAGACATTAAAAAAAGAGGAAAATACTGGGCCACATGTTTTTTCTTATGTCTCTTGAGTCCTTTTATTCCAGGCATCCGACATGCAATTCAAATTTCCAATAGTTTTAGGTAACCATGTCCAATTTAGAAACCGCAGCCTTCAGCTAAGCCTACCTACATCCCAAATCAGTCCGGAAAACCAGAGCACTCGCTGATACTCTGCATTTTCAGCTTTGCAGAGCTTTGTTATGCGTGTGCCATACAGACTTGGGTTGAGTTTTCTGGCTCTGTGCAATCCATTTAGCTATATTTCATAGACCTGTAGTCAGTGGTCACGGGCAGATAAATTATAGCTCCTAATGGACAGCCTGTTTGTGCTTTCAAAGAGCAAAACCGCTATAAAATTGATCTCTTTTGAGATGCCTTTGACGGCGGTTGTCGTATGGCAGTTCGGATGAGACGGAAGCAAAGGGCTCCCTGCGGATGAAGAACTAATGAGCTTTATTTCTGGCTCTCAGACTGATTTCTGAACCTTTCTGGGCCTGAGTGTTTGTGTCTCAAAAGTGGAGATTAAACAAGGTCTTCATGGTGGGCAAAGCCAAACCAGGGTGGAAATTCTGAGTTCAGATATGGGCAAATAATGTCCCGCTATGTGTCCTTTCCTTATTCCCTGCAGAAACCTCCTTGGTGAGGATTTAATGACGTTTGGGAGGCGGCAGGTAAGGCAGGGGATGCATTAGGTGCTGATTTCTATGCCACCCTTCTCACCTTACTCCCTAAAACCTGGGTCATCCAACCCCACAGACCCCAGCACCCAAGTCGAACTCGTATGGTGCCACTCCTGCAGAGGCTGGCATTGAACATCTTCTCTTCCAGGGCCCCGAGGAAATAATAGATGGTCAGCTGTTACTTCCAACAGAACTTGGCTGAAAAAAAAAATTATGGAGCAGATTCTCCGCTGCTAAACCGCAAAGTCAGAAAAGACAGCCTTCAGCAGTGAAATCCTGTTAGGCTGGTAAGTGGCCATCGCTTTATCCTGTAATCTTTCATTCATCTCATCTATTTTGATCTTTCCAGTTCTCCTTCCAGTGGGAGCGCTCGTACACAGTCACAAACTCTGCTGCTGGGGAAAAAAATAGGATTTGAACCAAATTTATTGAAGTGAATTTCTTTAAAACACACCATGAATCAGAGGGGGCAGCTAGCAGTGACAAAACGTGTGTTCATCCACAGCATAAAAGCAGCCTCTACGCTGGCGATCAGGGAAAAGGCCGAGAGTGGAGCTGGTCCCTGGTGGGGTTTAGGGACTGGGAACATGGGAAAGCAAAAGGGAGAGTTGGAAAAGTCACCTGAACCATTTTACTATCCCTTATGTTTCTCCTGAGCATCTCCCCCATTCTCCTTCATGCAGAGGCGACCTGAACAGAATCAATATCCTTCCTTAAAATAAAAAGGAATAAAAGAATAGAATTAATCAAGACATTCTCAATTGATGCCTGGTTTGGATTGATGTTTACGTCCTTCAAAACCAACACTGCCAATTGCCACAGCCCCATTGGCTTGGGAGGACTTTCCCTGATTTTAAAGATGGTGTCTGCAGAATGCAATGCATTTGGAGCAGAAAACAAATGGCCAGATTACGGTCCCTCAGTGGGAACACAATAGACTTCCTCCAGCCCCTTTTTCTATATGCACCAGGGCTGAGAAGTAAAGAGGGAAATGCTGAGTCTGCTAGAAACTGTTCAGATTCTTGTGGGTGCTTTGGAGGAGCTGGTATACAATTATGAGGCTGTTCTCTCTGCTGGCAAATTAGCAGCTTAGAAAAAGTACGACGGGGGGGAAAAAGGAAAAAGAAATGGAAATTCTGTTAATGAAACAGAACAATGAAAATCAAAGCTAAAGATGGAAGGAACTGAGTGGGCCCCATCCAGTTCATTGCCTGCTAGGCTGGATTTCTGCCTATAGTAATTTATGCCATAGCCTTGGAAGTGAAAACAGATTTCATTTACTACTGAACAGTACTACTCTGTGTAGACAGAGTTCATGGCCCCGTGGTATTTCTGAGAAGGTATTGTGGGATTATTGCTCCCACTTTGCAGATGGACACGGTAATGCCGCTTGAATTCTTAAATTTAGGCTCTGGTGATGAGGAATCTGAATTAGGACTCGAGTGTCCGAGGGCTGTCCCTTGTCTCCTGCTGTCACATTTCCTGGCCACCGTAGGAAGTGTTGGGATCATGGAGGTCCCAGTTAAGACTGGTGTTGATGTGTGCAAGGCTCTGCACGAAGATCATCCCTTACCCCAGGGATTTACCCCTCAAGGGCTTGATGGCAGAGTTGGACATAAGATGCTCCTCCGATTGGCAAAAATCAACTTTCAGAAAAGTAATCTGAAACTTCTGGCTTGCTTTGCTTTTTCACTAGTCTGACTAGCACCGAGGAGGGCCCAAAGCCACAGCCTGCCCCACCAACTAGCATCAAGACAGCGGGTGGCAAGTCCCTGCTTGCTCACATCCCCACCACCGCCGCAGGCACAACCTTCCTCGGAGAGCTTTGGCTGTGAAAAATGTACACGTCCTGTTGCAAAATAGCAGAAAGCAGGTAAAATTAGCATTTGGAGAAAAAGTTCCTGTGGAAAAAAACTATATGTTCCCCGAGAGCCAAATGAAAAAAAAAAAAAAAAAAGAAAAAAACAACCCTCAAACACAAGCTTGCAGAGTCTGCTGTAATTTATGATATACCATATGAATCTAACTATAGAACTTCATTTAAAAATTTTATAAAGATTGTAAATCTACAGCGAAACGTTCTAGGGACAATCTGCTGGCAGAAACCCCCACTCTGCAGACTGACCTGTGGGAGAACCAGTTTGTCAAGGACTTGATCCAAAGCCCGCTGAAGACAATGGAAATACTCTCATTGACGTCAGTGGCCTTTAGATCAAAAAACCCCCAAAGCCCAGCATGGAAAAACGAGTAGTAAGGAGAAGCAAACTGCTCTAATCAATAGACGCTGCTGTATGAAGGTCTTTAACAATAGCTTAATGGGCCATGATGAGCTGCTTTGGACACTTTTATTTTGTATTGTATGTATCTCATAATCTTTCTCCTGAAACTTTTAGTGGAATTTATCTCACTGGAGAATTTGGGAGAACATCTGCTGCAAATGATGGGTAAAGACATAAGCTGTTGTGGGTGGGGTGAGCCTCAGGAGGTTCACAGTTTGGGTTTGGCTTCTGCTTCAGATTCTTATCTCAACTATACAGATCTCCTGTGGCTGCAAAAATTGGACTGGAAATCACAAGAGTACGAGGCTTCTTGTGAGATTTCCAGCACTTTTCTTATGGTTTTTACTGAACACCAGATGTGGAAAAAAATATTGAACAAAACTGGATGCAGTTTTTTCATGTCTGGTTCTAAAAAGGGATGAAGGTTCAGGAATCTAATTTTATCCTTTCCAGTTTCACTCCTTGGTAAGATTCAGTTGTAGTTTAAAAAAAAAAAAAATTTAAACCCAAAATGTAGCTATTGCAACCCGTCCCCAAAGGATTGTTCAAGTAGATGAAACTCTAATCATCACATTGACCATGAACAAAATTAAAACATTATGCCATTGGCAAGTGGAGTGCAAAGAACGAACAGGGTGAATGGTGACCATTAGAAAACATTCATTAATATTCTTTCCTACACAGATCATTTTTATTTGTTTTCCATTCAAACATATTTGCATTTTTTTTACCCTTTCCTGCCCGCTTCCACCGAACAACCGATCTCTTAGCTTCACCTGGCACAGATATTTTTAAGAAAATGAGAGAAATTGTGCTTGCCAGGTGGAAATTTTAAATTTTACACCTGACTGCAAAATTTCCTGTTCATCAAAGAGACCTTACAGCTGCTTAAACAAGCTTACACTACCTTTGGGTGTGAGGCCAGTACTGGGATGCTGGGTCACTGACCAGCGGCAAGTTCTGATCTATACCTTCTGTATGCTCTTTGGGGACAACTCACAGCTAGAAAGGAGGGACACTTTATTAGGTGGTTTGTATCACCTACTCATGCTTGCTTTTAAACTGACAGTCTTTCTGCAGAGAGGTAAAGAAAAGGTTTTTTGGTGCCAAATAGTGAAGATAGATAAGGGGAACTCTTATTTCAGGACATATGTGGGCATCTTTGGGTGATGGAAAGTGCAGTGAATGATTATTTCAAGGGATTTGAATCACAAATGTTGGGAGCAGAGCTGAGCAACAGAAAATCAAACAAATCAAATGAGGAAAAAAAAAGTTTAAAAGTGGCTGGGCTGGTGGTGACCTCACTCACTCAAATATTTTATCGCTTGTGATTGCCTCTGAAATTTTTGGTTTCAGTTTGGGCCAGTAAGTTTGTCCCTGTGGGGTACATAAAGGCCAGGCTGAATGGAAACTGAGCTGGCATATCTTTTAAACTCCTCATTTGGTGTGTAGTCTCGCATACAAATGAAATGCGACCGATGAAAAGGCAGGATATTATCCTGTCCAGGAGCTGTGGAGCAGTGAACTGTAGCTCCAGCGCCCAAGGAGACTGCCTAGAACTCACCGTGTCTTGTCATTTCCATGAATTTTTGGCAATATTGGGATGTTTTCCTCAAAGATCTAGAGCCAAGCTTCCCGTGAACCTCCACTGTCACTTAACACACAGCAGATAAACCAACTAATTAATAACAGCAAGAAACAGCTCCCAAGTGTGGATGCTGCCACTGGAAAAGGATGGGGAAGAAAAACCCTGGGGTTTGCTTTTAATCTATTGATTTGGGAGGAAGGAGGGGCTCTGGTAAGCTTCGAAAGATTTTAGAGATGTCTCTTTGGGCTTGGGAAGAAGCAGTTTGCTGAACAAAACGTGCCAAGACCTTGTCAGTGCCTCTGCTCCCACTGGAGACGAGGCTGGGCACAGGGCAGGTTTTGTACTGGGAGAGGAGCTGGTTTCTGCGTGTGCACAGAGAGGTGAAACGATGCTGCTTCTTCCTAGAGGTCTAGCAAATGTCCAGTGGGATGGACCCTCCAAGAAAAATACTGGGTTTTGACATACAACTTGGGAGAGTGCTAAAAAAGTCTGCAGAAAAGGGTAAGGAGAGGAGGGACGAGCCCTCCCACTGCTCACCCCACGCTCTGCTCACAGAGCCCTACCTCCAGCCCATGTGGAAATAGTTACCTTCAAATAACACATCCTGTGGGACCATTTCTAGTCATTTCACAGAAGCCTTATTAAAAAAATGGAGACTTTATTAACCTGAGATTCAGGGACTTGAATTCATGATAGAGGCTGTAAACTCTCAGTCGATGGTTTGGTTTTACAAGGATGATTTGAGGGTTGGAAAAGGAAATCTTGGGGAGAGAGGCTTAAGGAGCTCAATTTGGTGAACTTAGCAAAAAAACAGATCACTCAGCGACCTGACTCTGTGCAGTAAATGCCTTTGGAGGAAAAAATACCGCATACAAAAAGGGCTTTATAGTCTAATGGAGGGAAATGTAATGAGAGGCAATGGCTGGAAATTTAAGACAGGCAAAACAGAGAGATGGGGAAGGGAGAGGGGCTGACTGCTGGGACAGGCTGCTGAAGGGGGCAGGGGATTTGTCATCCTTTTGCATCTTGAAATCTGAACTGGAGGCCAGCCCAGATGACTTTGGTGAAATATATAGTGGTAGGCTCAATTAGCCAGTGAATGTGTGAAATTATTTTCTTGGGGATTTATATTGAGGGTTAAACTGGATGATCTGAATTGTCCCTTTTAGCCTTAAAAATGGAGGAAAGATGCCAGAAAAGGAGCTAGATACCCAAATTCTACCAAATTGCAACTGCTGGGACCTCTGTGCCCCTTTGGAAATGCTGTGAGTGAAAGGAAAAGTGCTCTATTCTGGGCGCTGGGCTTCTGGAGGGACAGACAGAATGATGCACGCCATCCCATGCTGCTAGCACAAACTCATTTGTAGCTGGTTTTCCTTCTTGGCCCCCCCAGCATGCTTTTCTTTTTTATATTTATTTTTTTGAAACTAAAAATATATCCTCAGAGGCATTAGTCACTCTGCCCACATATTAATAAATTGCATAATGATGCCACCAAGCATCCAAAAACCTTTCAAACTGTTATATATTATTTCTTTCAATAATATTCTAAAAGGCCAGTGAGGCTTAATGGAGCCACATGGTATTGTATTTGATCCAGAAATCTGGAACTGTCTAAAATCTCATATATAAATTAAGATAATATACAATATGTTTTTTCATTTAATTTGGTTCTCCCCATTTGGGTAGGCAATAACTCCGTAGGGCTGCGTCTTTTGCAAGAGATTTTTGTCTACTGAATCTTAGATTTGTAATGTTGCTCTCACTTTTAATTGCTCGGGGCTGTACTCCGTAATAACTCAGCCAGCCCTTTGCCAGCCAAAGGAAAGTTTAATGGAACCACAGTTTAACTGGGCAAAGTTTAAAAATTATGCAAGTTACAAGAGGTTCCCTGGGACTTTTCCTTACCGCCTCTCCCACACGGCTCTTTTTGCGTTCCTGCTGAGGATCTTGCTGCTGTGCAATGGAGACGGTGAGCTTTGCAGAGCATTTAACACTGGTTTTCAGGTGTCTCCTTGACTCTCCATGGGCTCAGCTGGTTGTCTGGCATTTGCACATAGGAATTTTTGGGAGATCAGGAACTGTTGAGTCAAGCTCAAACCCAAATACAAATGTTTCCCAGGCTGGAAAAATGTAAGAGCTTTCAATTTGGGGTTTGAGCATGAGGCTTGTTTTCATAAGTGTCATCTCTGAACAGGTCCATCTCTGCTGGGCAGAAGGTGGCAGGGACTTTTTTACATGCTCCAGCAGATGTCACAAGTTATAAGTCACAAAAGTGTCAATAAATGCTTCCTCTTCCTCCTCCTTTCTTTTCATCTCAAGTTCCCTTCATGCTTTCAGAAGCTCTGGCTATCACCGTGCCCAGGTGGAACAAGGCTGTGGAGCAGGAACTGTGTAGGTCAGGACCACAATTCATGTATCTTCTTTTTCAACTCTTTTAATTTGTAAACCCAGTGACCCAAAAAAATGCACAACCATTTGCTGGGTTTAGAGATAAAAGTGCTTCAGAAGATGGAGGGAGAAAACTGTGTGTTCTTGGGTACATTCTGCTCTGCAGTTTGACATCATGCAGGAGAAGAAAGCCAGGTGTGGAAAGAGAGCGAGATGATTTCTTGTGGGGTCAGTGGAGCAGACGCAATGGAGGTGCTGAAATCTGGGGCATACCTTTCGTTTGAGAGAATGTGTAGGGGAATTAAACACATTGTGGAAAATAAGAGGCCTGTGCGTTACGAGTGAGTGGGTTTGAATCATCTAAGCCCAGGTTTTGCTTGATGATGTGAATAAAACCTCTTTCGGGCTTAAATACTTCTGTTTGTCATTTCTGAGGGTTTTTTTCAGTTGGCTTTGAATTTTCCTTGGCTTTGTCAGGACTAGACCTGACCTTGGATGGAAATATCCTCAAGGTTATCATCTGGTTTTGACAAGCTTTCGGTAGGAGCAGAGTGTATGGAGGCCCCTTGTTCTCCCCGTGTCCACAGAACTGGTCCAGTTTAGGAAACCTTTGTGATAGAAGCTTATTATATTTACAACTCTCCTTATTTTCTTTCACTCCCTTCCTTATGCTCCGCTCACCAGAAATGCAATCTACAACCTTCTCATCACTCAGTGGAGCATGGGCAAAGCTGCTTGGATTGTGTGTCCTCTCCAAACTGGGCTCTGCATCGCTGCTGCTGCACAGATATCAAACTGAAATGGCAATAAGCATCTCTAGGTGCTTTATTTAACACCAGATTTGTCAGACTGAGAGTTTCAGCCCCCTAGAAATATCTGGGTGATATAATCAGACCTGTGTCGGTCTTCTTACAAACTCCAGCTGGAGGGCAGCTTGGTTCACAGAAGGATGCATTGCATGAGAAGGTTATCCGTGACACTATGGAATCATAGAATGGTTTGGGTTGGAAGGGACCTTAAAGATCATTTAGTTCCAATCCCCCAGCCACAAAACTTCATAAGCAGCAGCTATGAAGAGAAAACCAGGAGCGAGAAGCCCCATAGCCTCTGCCCAGGAGGCACCAAGCTGTATTACACACCTTCCTCACCACCTCTGTCCTCTCCTGGGTCCTTCGGGACCAATAGTAAAAGTCCAAGTTTGCTCTGGGGCACTGGTCCAGCACTTGTAAAATGTTATTGTAGGGGGCAAGTGAAAATTTATCCCTTTTTGAGCAGGAGGGCAAGGTAACGTTCTCGCAGTCCAGTAATTCCCTTGTTTTTTTGTTGGGGGTGTTATAAGCCAGCTTCTCCAAGGTGCTGGGACTTTGCCTATATTGCATCCTTCTTCCCATCCAGTTCCAACAATAAAACCCTCGCATTTTCTGATCTCTGGCTTTCATGCTTGCTGACACATTCTGGAAAATGTAAGAAGGGCACAAGGAATGGGTTAGTCACACTTGTTAATATTTATCCCGTCGCAGAAGGAGCAGGGCTGACCTCAGAGCTCGGGCTTTGGAGAATAGTTACGAGAATGATTCCACCCAGCTGAAACGAAATCTGCATGCAAAGCTCGTTCGGTGCCTGGAAAGAGCTAGAAGGAAATAAAGGTCTTAAATGATATATTTCTGCAGTTAACGTTTTGTCCTGTTTACAGAATCTCACCAGAATACTGGGGGTTTTGTTTTGTTCATATGTTTTTCATAAGGATATATATCCGTGTAGTTTAAACCTTTTCATTAGATTTAGACAAGAAGGAGGATGGGGGGGCTAATTTTTTCTTTAATTGTTAATATCTTTTTTATTTTTTTAATGATTATTTCTTAAAATACTCTTCACAAACAAAAAGTCAGGTAAACCAAAGAGATAGGAAAAGCAATTATCTTTATTCTTAGAGCAATTTTGAATAATGTAGGCTAAATTTAAAAAAAAAAACATATACAAGCAAGATATTTTGGCTGGGAACTATGTGTAATGTATGAACAGCAGGAAAGAAAAAAAAAGCCTTCCTTTCTAAATAGAAAATCTTTGAAAGTAACAGGGGGAAACTGATGGGAAGGGCTGAAGTCCATGTATTCCCACCTCCTCCGCCTTGTGCTCTCTTAAAGGTGAGCTGCAAAATGCAAAAGAGAAATGTGTTAAATTCAGATGACTCGCTCGGGTGTCAGGAAGTGGCTTGAACAACCACACGAAGTTAACTAACACATTTCCAGCTTTTTTGTTCATCCTCCCCCTCCCCTGCTCTTCCTCTGAAATCTGTGTTTTCTGCTGCTGTGGTTTCTGCCTCCAGGCGGGAGCGCAGCCACTTGTCCACCTGAACAGCACCCCGAGACCCCCTCGGGGGCTTGCAGGGAGCCAAGACTTTCTGGGAGGATTTTCCAGAAACTAAGAAAGGAGGAGGATTTTAGAAAATTTATTCCTGTGTTAAACACCCTGGCTACAGGAGAAACGAGACAAGCTGTGAGGAATTGTGCGGTGAGCTTGTGTTGCTTGGCCGTTCGGCTTTTGTCTGGTCAATCCATCATTCACCTGCTCAGCTCTAGGTCATCTTCAACAATGTGGTTCATGGCATCCACAGTGTTTACTGTGGCCCCAGTAACCCAAAATGTGAGTAACGCGTTCTTTGCCAATGAATGCTTTCAGTTGCAGGCACGGAGAGAAGCAGCTGGATGTGGGGAAGTGCTTTTTGAGCTGCAAGGGGCAGAATTCGGTTTGCGATTGGATGTGTGACATGAGAAGGAGTGGATTAGGTCACGAAAAAAGGTCTGAAAGACAAGATACCCTGAGCCATCAGAAACGGTGCCGCTGCCTGTTGCAGTGTGTCATACGCCATGGACCAAGCACGATACAGAGCCCCGCACCGCGGGCGCCAGGCTGGGGAAAGGGCGCAGAAATGTGACTATTTCTCATTAGCTCGTGAAGGAGTTTTAAATCTGAATGGAACGGAGTTATCTGGTTTCCCGTAAGTAGGTTTCTCATTTGAAATGGCAACAGAGAGAGCCCTGTGCGCTACCTCGCATCGATATAAAATGCCCACAGACACATGCCAGGGATTTATGCCTGGGGTATTTAAATACTATATCATTACAATGCTGTGTACGTGCCTGCATAGAGCTAATTCGTGTACTACAGCATGCTTATCAAAGGACACTCCTTAATTGCATGCTGGTATTTTTTAATTAGTGATTAAGTTGTAAGGCTCTGTTACAAGTATCTTCTGATTTACGTTCTTTTTAGCTACATTGTGAGCGACTTTCTGCAGCAATTCCTAATTTTAGTCTTCTGTCCTTCCTTAATAATACACAAGACCTCCAAATTTTGGGGTTTTTTTTAAAGAATAAACTCAACTACACATCTGAGACTCTTTAACCAAGGAAAGCCAAAATGGTGTATGGAAACAACAGCTGCTTTCTCTTTGTTAGGGCCACTTTGGTCCCGTTTTCCCCTCTAACAAATTTATCAGAACTGTTCACTCTCTGTTACGGCCAGAGAAATAAACTGTGGATTTGGAAATATCACTGTAGCTTAGTCTCCGGAAGAGAAAGTAAGTAAATTGAAATAAAATGAGAAAGTGAATATTAATTCACTTTTCTCCTTTGGGAAAAAGACTTAATGAATTTAAGAAGGAGGTTCTGCTCCTACTTAGTGTCAAATCTGATGAAATTGCCCAACTTATCACAGCTCAGTGGAGGAGGAGCAATGTTTGATAAAACCGTAACAAGAGAAATTCCAGAAGCAATCCCTTCACAAGGAGGGGGATTATTTGAGCAGAGGATTGCTACTCCTTCTGTTCTTTAGCCTTTTTTTTTTTTCTTTCTAGTGTGAGCAGCTCTCAACAATGGAGGAAGAGAGAAGTTAGTGAGGGGACTTCAGGCCAAATGTCCAGAAGCAGTTGTGGAGGTGTTTAGGACGCCAGACGCACGTCTCCGGGTCCTCCTCCAGCAGGAGCAGCAGTGGAACCCCAGGGCTGACCAGTGCCTGCTCCCACCTTCCCCCTCAGAGCCGCCAGTTGGTGACACCAAACCATCCCAGCCACAGGACATGGTGACAGTGCGGCTGGCTCCAGGCAGGTTTGGCAGACAGAGCCGTGAGCCCTGGGCTGATGTCCCAGGAGGTCCGCGCACTGACATTCACAGCACCTTCAGTATCATAAACCCGCTGGCCCGCATTCCCTGGTCCATAAAGTCAGAATAAAACCCAGAGCCTCATTTTTATCCTGCTCCTCTTTTTTTCAAGGTGTAGTGACAATCCCCCCCTCACATCCTGCACTGGTATCCAGTGGAAAAGACAACAATCTTGTACTGCACTATCTTACCCCAACAAGTTCGGCAATCACTGGATGCTGCAGGAGGTGAGAAGGATGGGATGCAATTTAACTAAGGGAGAAGGGTTTTTATAATGAAGTGTTGATGCCAAAATATATTCCTGCACACAGCAACAGTAGCAAAGCTGGTGCAAAGAAGGGTCAAGGCAAGCTTGAGATGCTGCATTACCCTGCATCCCTTCCAAAAAACTGTCTCCCCATGAAAATCCTTCTTGTCCAACATTTCCACACTGGTGTTACGACCACGACTGCTACAAGTAGCTTTATTTTGCATCGCCACTTACCTTTTCTGTCCTGCCCACCTGGCAGGACAGTGGCGTGTGGGTGGTACAGGGCTGGTTTCTCTGTTTTTATTTATTCCTCTATTAATAGAGTACAGCCATGCCACAGTTTCCCTTTGGCAGGAAGCACTGCATGGCAGGACTCATGTTTACAACACATCACGGTGCAACAACCCCCTCCAAAATGTCCATTCCTATTAGAGCTGGTTGCCTTCTCTTTGCAGCCTTCCTGTCCCATCACATTTAACCCTCCCAAAATTACCAGTTATTGAAAGTTTTAAAACTTTGTAAGATGCAGTGGCTTGATTTAGGCAGCAAAGCTGTGTATCGAAATATGAATTAGTAGCGTGTGTATCAGCAGGATAGACCATCTGCTGTGCTCAGCACCCGGCTTTGAAGCTGGTTGGCTGGCAGGACAGCATGTGTTTACAGAAAACCCTAACAGTTGTAAAGGAGCCATTTAGGTTTATCGTGTCAATTCCTGTACAACTCCACGAGGAGAGATTCCTTTCACAAACTCGCATAAAAAAGACAGATAGACTAGTTTCGACCTCTCTCAAAACATTTGACGGTTGAGCTCATTACAAGGATAAAATATCTAGAAAGGCAAAAAAAAAAAAACTTGTCATTTTCCCCTCTTAAGCATTAGACTCCTTGAACACAACATCCATTCATAGCTTAGTTCTTGCATTATAATTTAACTGCCTTTTATTTTCCTTCTGAGATACAAACGCAAGAGCTGTACACTATTTTCATACCATATTATGCGAGCCATTGTGAAAAAATTGTCTGGAGTAATGGCTCCATTTCAACATGATGCGTATGCCAAGATATAGAGATCATTTATTTGTCTTAAAAATGAAATGAGGATGGGATTAAAAACGTTATGTTTTGCCTAAATGAGCAATAGTCCTCTAATCAATTGTTCTAAATACATCGCCTCCTTGTAGCTTCTCAGTGATACGAATTGTCACAGAGAAGACGTGTGGCTGCACACCAAAGGGTGTTGCTGCATAAGCATCCCTTGTGCCAGGGGTATCGCTTGCAAAGCACCGATACACCGGGAACAGGGCAGAGTACGACCCAATTGGCCCTGGGGGTACTTCTGTACTGAGTTCTCAGTTGCTTTCTCGTGTGTGGAGGAATTCTTAATAAACAACCTCTTCAGTGAATGTGCTGAAGCTCTTGCTACTGTTTAGCCGGCATCTATATTACAGGTCTAACTCATGTGCGTATGGATGCGGAGTAAAAAGGGACTGTTCTCGTAAAGCAGAGGCTGAGACCAAGCCCTCTGGTCATGGTGACCTGTATGGGACTCTGGCTGGCTGTTGGACTCAGAAGATAAATTAAGAAACAGCGAGATTTGATGCATCTCAGAGATGACTCATTCCAATGAGCAAAGAAAGAACTATCTTCATATATAGGTCTGAATTAAAAAAAAAAAAATGCCCATTCCTTTTGACAGAAAAACCCATGAAGCAAACTGAAAGGTGGCAAGATGAGAGGTGGCAGGCTGGGGGAGAAAGCTTGCTCTTGCAAACATGCACTGGCCAGTCAGCTGTGTTATCGAGGCCCGGTGTATGGGTGCTTTAGGAGGGGTAACACACAGGGGATCACAAGCTGCATAAAAAGTATGATTGATATCCTGAATATGAGCATAGTTTGTCGGTAGTTCACAAAGGGCTGATACGAGGTAGTCAAGACACGAGACTGGTGGGATGAAGAATAAATTACCCTTATATAGCCCAGGTGTTGAGCTCGTTAAAATCCTCTGTCTAGGTCATGCCTTGATTGCTCAGATGAGAAACACTGATGAGGAATTGCTTTTTAGCATTATAGATGTTCAGATAACTTTTGCTTCCAATCTTGTGTATCTATATGTCCATATCTATATATATGATTGAGTATGCATATGTGTGTACATATTATAAATTCAAATTTCCTTTAACCTGACCAGCAGCTGCCCATGCTGGTGAGACTCAGGGATCTGGTGTTCAGCAGTGGAGAAGCAGAAGAGGGTGAAGCAGGACTCTCAGACTCCATCTTCAAGGCAGCAGATTAATAAAAAAACATGAGCACAAGCTCTTTCCTGGGGATGGCATTTCACATTTAAGGACGTCAGGGAATGGAGGGTGTCTTGAGTCAAGTTGCACAGAGTCACTGCAGAGGAGTTAAGTGATTTTGGGGAGCAGTGCATCACCTGCCATACCCCTGGGTGGCCATGGGATGCTGCGGGCAGTCCTGGCACTCCTCTGAAAGCAGCTTGTCAATGGAGCTGGGAGAGCAGAGCCCTGGAAAGTCACCTGGAAGAGAGACTGGTGACCCAGTTGTTGGGGGCCATGTCTCTGCCTTTGGGTCCCCAACTTGGCTGTTTGCAAAAGACACAGCAACCTTGTTTCAGAAGAAATGGCCTGGCCATGGAAGTCTTCTAGAAAAGAGGCGTTTTGGAGAGGTAAGTAACAGACTCAGTTTGCACAAGATGCTGTGGATGGGTCATCTGTAACCAAGCCTGAGGCTGAACATCATATTTTACATTTGCAAATGTTACGATCCAAAATTTCCTTTTCATACTTTATGCTTGTTCTTCCAATTTCTTATTCTGCTTTGGTTTTGATTCAGTGTGTAATCCAAGGTAACACACAGCTGCTCTACCCATGGATGAGAAATACAGTGACTTTGGGTGTTGCATTTTTTGTGTGCCATTTGTATTTTTATTATTAATACTATTATTATTTTTACTACTATTATTATTATTATTGTTATTTTTGGTTCTTTGGGGGGTATTCCTCTGATCTGCTTATTTCTGTTAGGTAGTGAAATACGGTTTAAAGAAAAGCATGCAAAGTCCTACCATAGCAGCATTTTCCAGGCTTTTTCTGAGCATCCCTCACGAATGCCTGCGGATGGGATTGGTGCACTCCCCTGCAAGGAGCAGCGCGGTGCAGCCACGCCACGTCATCTCGCTGCCTATTTTCAGGCTGTGTGTTGTGCCCTCCTGGGTCAAAGCGAAAATGGAAGAGGATCCCAAGCCAAAGCATGCGGAAGATGACTCACCAGATTATTTTCTGCATTTCAAATATAACCCTTGCATTCTTGCCAATATATTGATACAATCAGGCTCTCCCTTCTGCAGCAAGCCTTGTGTACTTGTATTTATATACACTACGTAATGCCTCAGTCAATACATTTACGTGGTTTTTATATTTTGTTTGTTTTGATTTTTTTTTCACATTTTTTTCTCCCAAACAGGCACTGAAAGACCAAAACTGCAGCCCAACGCTTGTAAACACAACGTGCCAAGGGTTCAACTAGCAGTGTCTTTGGTAACCACGATCCTTCCCATCTCAGGACTTCCTGAAGCTGGTCAAAATGGTCCTGGAGTAGTGAGCTGCCCATGGCCTCTCTGGCTCTGAGGAAGGCAAAGCAGCTGAGGTATGTTCTTGCACCAAGAGAGGGCAAACGGGTGACAAAAGCAAAGCAACCAAGGCTGGGAAGGAAGCTACCTTTGCTCTTCTCCCTTGTATACCAATGATGCTCTGCAAGACCCATGTCCCACTGTCTAATTTGGGAGGGGAGAAAGGAACGGGCTCAGGTCCGGGAGGGCTGAGTTGAGGCTGTTGTTATTGGGGAAAACGCAAACGTGGAGCTCACAGTAAGGAAATGAGGTTGATACCCCAACGGGAAACGTCACCCTCAAAGCACCTCATCTCAGGAAACCTTTTATTATCAAAAAGTGGGACATAAATACAGAGTTAATTGGGACTGGAACCTGTAGCAACAACCTGCTTATAGGAAAAGTGCACTCCTAATCTAGAAGAGCTGTAATCCTACCCTGCCATCTGAAATGTGTTGCTTTGTTAAGATTACCTTCTTAGCTAAAAAAAAAAACAAAACAAACCTGAGTTAGTTTGATATGTTTATTGCCCTTTGTCAGGATGGCAGTATATTTTTCTGCTTTGAAAATAGATGTTTCTGCTTATATGGCTGTGTATTTATCCTTCCTTTTAGCTTTTTCATTACCGTTCCCTCTAATCATTTAATGAGGAGTGTTCAGCTTCCTGATGATTTAAAATTATGACTCGCAGAGACACTGGCAATATCTTTGCTAGAGTAATGTTGATCCTCTAACTTTAAGACTTTAAATTCAAACCACATGTTTTTGCCACTAACTCCGAAAACAGCCCCTGGAGTTGTGTGACTGTCACTAGAATATAAAACATATTCTGCAAACAAAAGCCGCAGTATTTAAATTGCGGTTACGGTCCGAAAAGTGACTATTTTAATCATTGCTCTGGTTTACTTGGGAGATCTGCTCCCTCTGCACATTCCAAATATCTCTGCAGATTTTTATAGACTGAAAGGAGATTTTACTGCTTTCCACTCCTCCTAGCCCTACGGAGGCCAGCCAACGCGGGGCGAGTGAGCCAGATTTGTTCCAGACTCACACATCAGCGGGAGTGTGAGCTGAATTCCCGCGGCAGGACCTGTCGGACGGCCGCTGTGCCCGCCAGGACGGGCAGCCACGCTTTCATGCCCCTGAGTGCTCACGGGGTGCAGGGCAGATGATGGTGGGGAGAAGTGGAAATCAAAAACCAAAACCAGATTGCACAGTGTTTTTCCTATAAATCAAATTGTTTTGAAAACTAAAAAAAAAAAAAAAAAATCCTTGAAAGGCCTCTCAGGCTGGAAGGGCTTTTTTGGGTGCAGATACCTGGATGCCACCCTGCTCCAGGGGTAGGGGCTCCAAGCAAAGGAAAAAAAATGTATTTTAAATGGCAATTAGTTGCAGAACTGGGGAATTGAAAATAAGAGGATGCAAAAGTCTCAAAGGGATTTTCTTTTCCTGCTGGGTTTGAGAAGATAATTCAGATAATCTCCCCTACATGGACACTTCTTACAGCCTTCTGGGTGCTGAGCTTCAGCCTCCTGGACTCCTGCGAAGCCGATCACTGCCTCCCCCCTGCCTCTCAAGCCGCTTTTTTGTGTCTTTGCTACGTCAAGAATCAAATCCCATTTATAGGGTGCTGCTTTAACTCAATATCTGCCTTTATGAAATGTAATAGATGTATTTTGTTTCTGTGAAAATCTCCTATTACAGTATCGGGAATGTTCCTCTGATGAGAAAGAAATGTTGGTAGGAGAAGACCTAATTCATTTTAGATAGTTTTATTAGGCGTCTCTTTACAAATCCCAGAGTATGTAAATGAAATATAACTATACGTACATATTCATCAGTCTGTTCTTGGAATTAAATATGAGTGCTGTGACATTTGGTTTTAAGGAATGACTAATTAACATGTGTGCAGGATGTTCTCATCTTCCTGCTTTGGAGTCCTGGAGTCAGGGAAAAGCAGACAAAACATATTTCCACTCTTTCTATCATAGTTTGCAAAGCAGAAAGCCGTTCACGACAGCCAAGAACTTCTCGGGCTTTTTTGTACCTGTTGGGTGCTGACATGGGACCCCCTCTTGAATGTTTAGTGTTGTTAAATGTCATCTCATCTGTGCTGGGGCCAGGAGCCCACTTTAAAAAAAAATAGTTTTGCATCTGACCTGGCTTTTAATAATTGCACCAACAAGTTGCAGAGCAAGATAAAGAGCAGGAGAACTTTTGGAGTATAGCCGCTGTTGCTGGTGATTTACCTCCGCAACAGGATGCTGGAAAACTGGGCTGAGCCCTAAGATGCTCCCCATCCCCACCAGCCCGGAGATGCTCTCCAGGAAAACCTGGGCTGGATCCCGCGGGAGTGTTTGGGGTTTGGCTGCCTCAAAGCCACGCTCGGGAAACACCGGGCTTAACAGTGCTGCTGGTGAAAACCCAGAGAAAAACCCACTTTTGTTTTCAGCGGGGCTGGTTCCAGTTGCTTTTGTGCGAGAGCAACGTGTGTGCAGGGCACGCATTTTTTTGCAGCAGGAAAAAAAAAATTAAATAAAACCCACCATAATTTCTTTCTGAGGGCACTGGGGGAGCGCGGGCACACCACACCGCCCCGTCTGAGCGCCCCGAAGAAGTTGACCAGAACAAATCTCAGCATGAACACACAAACCTCTATTATACCTTTTAAAAAGCTCCCCATTGAATGCAACCGGGCAGATGGGAAGGGCCCTTTTATTTCCCTTTTTCTTTCTCCGCCTGAGTTCATTCTCTCCCTTTGGGGGAGCCAGGTTCAAAGACATGCCAAATGCATCAAAACCTTCCCAATAAAGTCCCTTTCACTTCCCGGCGGAGCGGGGCCGGGCCGGGAGCGTGCTGGGAGCGCTGGGTCCGCCGGTGACTTTTAGGACTGTGTGTGGCAAATTGTGCGCACGGCTCCCAAGACAATACCTTGAATCGGACGTCTAATTCCCTGGAAATTAAACCCCTCAGCTGGTCAGGGAAAACAGGAGCCAAAGAGATAAAACAGGCAGCAGGGAGGATCTTTGGGGGTTGATGGGGAGGGGGGTTTGTTGTTTTTGGTTTTTTTTTTAGCAGAGGGGTAACAAAGTAGTGGTTTAGTGTTGCTTCCATCCCTGTTTTAATTTGAACCATGCACCCCCCCCCCCCTTCCCCCCC